>JAUZNC010060628.1:3154-23507 GCA_034780395.1 Vannuccia rotundouncinata | reverse complement strand
TAAATTGGCTGATGATGCTTGATATTTCAGTCAAAAGTGCCACTAAAAAAGTCCTGTATAGTGCAAAGATTCCATAAAACAGTATTTCTTGATACTATAACAATTATATATAACTATTCACATTATTTGTAAACAAATTTGTTGTATTTAGTACATTTTTACATTATATTTGTATCTATTGATCAATTAATATCATCTCTGCATTGTGTTATTAATAAATTACTAATCTGCATAATTTTAGTGCTATATATAGAATTTATAGAATTGCTGATTTTTATTGTCTTTGTTACTTTCAACCACATGTTGTTAGTGTTGTTTTGCATCCATCCTGCCTGCAACTTTGCATTTCAAATATGAATACATTCAGATTTTGAAGATACTTTATTATTTCATACAAGTTTGTTGAAAATTTGAACAATAATTATTTATTTCTAATTAAAAATCTTCAAAAGAAATATAATATTATAAGTAGTCTTTTATTTTTGTTTAATTCATTATATTCATCTCAGTTAATTGTGATTTACATCATTTCATATAACATTAAATTCGCAATTAATAACTAAATGTTGTATAGCAAAATTTCAACTACATTGTCACAATCAAAGTTTTGTAATCTTGTGTTCTCAACATTTTATTTACAGTAATGCAATGTTTAACTCACAATGTTGATTTGCAACTGCTGCAACACATTTTCTTACATATTAGTGGAATAAATCATACACAATATAATTCCAAGAAAGTCATCTTAAAATCAATAATTATCTATATTCCTATATCTACATCATCATTTTAAAGGCGAAAGTAACTAAGTCAATAGAAATCAGCAATTCTATAAATTCCTTTCCAAATATAAAAAAAAATCTTATTTAATATTAAATTAATGTATATATAGATATAATCATCAGGCAGCAAAATTTTAAGTGAAAATCATAAAATAGTAATCCCTTTCTTCAATCTATTAAATATAAACCATAGACATTACACTAAAACTACAACTACATCTGCAATCTAAAATTAAATTCTTGGCCATTGTGTTATGAAAAAAACAGTAAAAAAAGTTCAAATTGATCAATCAAATTAAAGTAATATCAATATAATTTCAAATTAACCAATCAAGTTGAAGTTTTTGACTAACACGCTAGCTAAGAATTTTAAATGAATGAATTTTAGATTGCAGATCTAGATAAAATATACACACATATATATAATGTCCATGATAAAAATATAGAAAGTCAAAATTTAAATATATTTTTATTTTTTGTATATTCATAACAAAATTCTGCAAAAATACAATATTCTTTTTAAATAGACAGTGTACAATAATGCATATATATGCCATTTGAAATTAAATAAAGGTAAAGGAATTTTATGAAAGTTTTATAGCTAACATAAATAATGTTCACTATTTTCAATAATACAGTAAAAATCTTATTGATTGCATTGCTCATTTAATTTCTACTGAAAAGTGGCAAAAAATTACTTGGACAGGAAATTTTCATGTAGCTTTGGTCTCAAATTAGTCTTTCTTTCTCTTGTATGGACTCCAGACAATATGTAGCAGTCACATAAATCGCCTTCTGGTGAGTATATAAGGTACCTGTTTTATTAGCAACCTCACAGCAGTACCAACCAGATAGTTCCTTAATAGATTAAATTAGTTATTGTGCATTTAAGACAAACTTCTGCATTTGAATAGGTGTTAGTAAAGCATCACAAATGACTGTGATTCCTCTATTTTAAAATAAGTGAGTCTTTAGTGACACATAAAGTCTGTTTTGTAACTAAGTATTAAAATATGAATTTAATTCAGGGTCCATACAGTCCTGGAATGTCCTGAATAATTAAATGGTCCTGGATTTTCCTGGAAATGTCCAGTACTTTTGAGATATGTCCTTCAAAAAAATATATATATTATAAATTTTTAAGATACCTTTCTTGCATTGTTCCAATCAATGCATTCTTACAAATTCTCAACAGCTGGAAAAATTGACATTGTGGTAAGACTATTCTGTGTAAATTAAGAAACACACAAAGCTGGTGAATTGGTTTTTAACTCACTGAAAATTCACCCAATTTGGAGTTGTATTGGAAATTTGTTGGAAATGTCCTGAAATTTTATTTTTCAACAAGTGTATAAACCCTGATTTATTTTATGTTGAAATTATCTTTATTTTATATTCACTATATTTTACTGTTAAAAGATCTTTTAAACAAAGTTTGCTGTCCCATAAGACCGTAAAGAAAAGGTTAAACTAAAACATTATATTTAAATATTTAATGATATGTATTAAAAAAATAAATTTATATTTTTAGTTATGTTTAATATACAAATATATATATATACTATATACGTAAAACTGCAGTTTTCAAAATACGGATTTCTTACTATAACATAATTTACTTTATTTTTCAGTAAAATGGACGGGAAAATATCAAAGAAGTTTAATATTACGGTAAGTTACATTGTTAAATATTTTAAGATATTTGGAATTATTTCCAAGATATGTCATAGATTTTTATACAATAAATTTTTTTAAATTGGAACATCAATTTTATTTGTCTAAAATGTGTTATTATTTTTTTGATATTCAGGATATGTTTCCATAGTCTATTTGATTTTCATTACACTATATTTAAATGTGTCATATTTGCAGGTTGATTCCATCATCACCAAGGACAGTGATAAGCAATTGTTATTTGAACATTTGAAAACATATCGCAAGTATGCTTCATTATACAATTAACAATTATGTATTAACAATTAAAGATTTTCTATTCTATTTTAATTCGAATCAATTACATTTTTTCCTCTCAGCGATCTTAATTTGGAAAGTTTTATGACGAAGTTGAAGCCCCTCATTCGTTCTCCTGAACGTGTGGCCCTCTTTGAAGCTGTTCGACCACTAATTCCACCCCGTCATCAACTTAGCTATGACCGCGAATGCCTTCGAATCACTGGTGGCAGGCACCAACGACTGATTCGCCTCACTCGCCCTGGGTCGCATGCTGTAGGGGGGAATGAGAACGTTAGCCCAGGGCTGGGGTTTGCAATTAGAGGCGGAATGGAACATCATATCGGGATATTTGTGTCTGATGTACTGCCGAATTCAATCGCTTGGAGAGAGGGACTGCGGGTGAGCCACGATAGAAATGCATAACGAACCTAAGAAGACAAGCAGATATTTTACTGAAAACATGGATTATTTTAGGATACCATAATATGCTTTGTAGGTTGGTGATGAGATAGTGCGAATGAACGGTTTTCCTCTAAATCACACGACGCATGAAGAAACCCTCTGTCTAATGCGCTCTCGACATGAACTTGTCATGAAAGTCCGACGCTTAGGTCTTGTGCCATCCAAGAGGTATTTGATTTATTTTATCTCTTGAATTCTTGCTACCTAATTCATTGTCTGTCATGAGATTTCAAATTCTTCTAACATGACAGACTACACAAGTCGTGGGCTATGAACCCTGTTCCTATTTCTAATAATAACGATAATTGAAGAGTGATCATATTTCTAACGACTTCTTACAGAAAGGCTACCGACACACTGTCCTGGGACTATGCTTCAGATATGGCGCCACAACGAAGCCTTACGGCGGTAGGAGCATAACTATTTCTCCTAATTGATTCGCTAGTTAGGCCCTATTCTTATTAATTCTATGTAGTATAATAATATATTTATGAACACGTCGATATCAGTGTTCCAAACATGGCCGACCATTTTACTATCTATTGAATACCTGCCGATTTATAAGCACTTTCGGGGACCCCATTTCATAGGAGGATCAAGAATCGGGCATCGGTCTTCTTGCTGGCGAGGCGTACACGGTCTTCATCGACTTGGAAGGCAGCTCTCCTCTGGGCTGCACTATTGGGTCCTCGGGGGGCCACGGGGTTCTCGTGCAATCGGTGAAGAGCGATGGTATGGCTCACATTGTCGGCTTGAGAGCGGGGGATCAGATTATTAGAGTCAATGGACAGCCTTTGGCGGGGATGAACCACTCTAATGTCGTCCTCACCTTGAAGAGTACACCACACTTGTTACTGAATATGAGAAGGGGCACTGTAAGTTCCTCATCTATGTCTACCCGACCGCCATAGTCCTCCTAAGTGTATGTCTCTTCGCAGGGAGGTCCATCATCTCCTGTCAAACAAGGGAATCCCGAAGCTGTATATGCCACCAGTGTGTTTACCCAACTCGGACAACATAACACCGACATTCGGCGCGCCCAGCAAGAGTCTGAAATTCGGTAAGAACAATTATTCTCAGGCGTGAGTTTTTTGTCTGAATAACCGTGTCTCAGCTTTTCTAATAATGGTCCGCAATCAAAACAGATTGAGCCAACAGCGACACTCCACCTGCGAAGATTCCACTGCCTATGTGTCCCGTCCGACTCCTCCTCTTCCTTTTCAGCCGTTAACTGTTGGTAAGTTGTTGAACATTGATTTGAATTGGACTGTTGATCATAATACATTTCCTACTTAGTCATGCGTTAAAATCACTGAATATTAATGTTTGTGTTTGTTGCAGATCATGTTTATTCTCCAATTGTTAATAAACGTCCTGAAAATGTTGAAAATATGACCCCTACGTCGGTAAGATTATCATCACTTTAAACAGTACCCATTTTGTAAATAGTTGATACTATATAAAATGTCCTTTTTTTATTTAAGCTATTCAATATTGCATATATTAAAAGTTAAATTAAAGTAAATTTTAAGCACTAGTTTTTGAGTTCAACTTTTACCTTTTTACTGTTGGTTGTAATTCCTCAAGGTTAATTGTGCTAAAATTTATGCTAGCATATAAATTATTTTTTTAAACAAACACTCTTGCTAGCTATTTCATTTATATTTGATATTTAAATATTATTTGGAATAAAACAATGTTTTGTATACCTATCTACACAGCATTACTTGAAAGATCGAACAATTGAAGTAACCTGCATAATAAAGGTTTGATTTATCATATTACTTACCAGTAGTATATGACTTAATACTTGTATTTGAAACAAAATTAATTTTTATCATACTTTATTAATCATTTGAAATTGAATGTTTATTCTAAATTTGTTTTTGAAATTTATTATAAAAGTAATTAGTTTAAATGAAGAATAGTATACTTTGTTTATATATCTAATTCTACTTAGTCTGAATTAGAACAAATCCAAAATTACATTAACTATTTGTTTATTTTTATTTCTTCAAATCATTTTAAAAATCTTTTTTATGTAAGTTAATTTGTCGGATGTCAGAAAATTGATAAAATATTTTCTATTTTAACTATTCGTATAGTCTGAATGTTTGTTTCAGGAGCAGAATTCGCGAACCTTCGGTTTTGAAGTTGAAAGCAATGAGGAGGGAGTAATTGTCATATCACGAGTCTACTTTAACTCACCGGCAGCTACAGGTGGATTTCTATTGATTATACTTTTAATAAATTTCTTCCAATAGAAACTGGTTCAAGAGATAGCTGCACTGTTATTTCGTATTATTATATATTATCTAGCCGGTTTTACAAACAAATTTTGTCTATAAAAAGTCGTAAAAGATATCCTAACTATCCATGTCTGTGTCTGCTTGATTTTAGCGGGATTGACCAAGGGGGATTATCTGCTCTCGGTGGAGGGTACTCGACCCTACAAGATGCCCTTGCTGGACGTCAACCGAATCATTCACAAGTGTGACACAGATCCACACAAAGTGAGCCGCGCTACCTAGACTTAACCACTTGTAACAGTCGATAGATTTCTATTGATTTCATTGATTTTATTTCAGCGAATGATTCAAGTGACCCTGGGCAAAGCGCCGCCTGGCTTCTATGAGGAAGAAATGTAAGTTGGTTGAGTGTGGCATACCCTATTATTGGAGTTGTGGAGCAATTGTAACTGTAAAACACACGAAAATTGTATCTTATTTTAGCCTACCAGTTACCGCAAGTGGGTAGTATATCCATGTGTAAATGTTGTCAAGTTTTACAATATAATATCAATCTTTTTCACATCTTCTTTTCACTCGTTTAAATACTTTGTTTATGTTTATTCACTATGTTTATGAAATATAAAGGTAAAAATTGGCGTGTGTTTAATTGTTGAATGCTTTCTTTTATATATTCATGAATTTGTGTTATGTTTGGCCAACAAGTTGCAGGCTGGTTTCTAGATGACATGTGTACGTTTATTCAAGGGAAAAAGAGTGGATCATAAAAGTTTTATAAAATGTCAATATTTCAGACCAATCGATATGAGTAAGAATATTGATCTTATCGATTATTATCGGTTGATCTATTACTTTTATATTTATTTATTCATTAGCCCATAGTTTCAATATTTATACATACATACTGTTTCACTTATTCTGAGTTTTCTTATCAGGCATGTGATTTTGCCGGAAATCCGGAATTTTTGAGGCATCAGAGTTGTTGGGTTATTATGAATAAAAAATATTTTGACTCGCTTTATAATATTTTTCTAAATCGGTCTACAGACACTTATCTTCCGGATTTCTGATCATTCCCAAATCACATGCCTGTCCTATAATCCCGGATAAATTTCGCTTTAATAGTGCAATGTACCTATATGAACCTATATCTGGATGAGCATATAATATAACTTGCATTCTTTCTAGATATGTGGGACTGTGTTTATTAAATGTGAACTATACCTACGTGTAGTTTGATTACAGAATATGTTTTTATTTTTAAATGTTATTTTAGCAGCTTTAGACAGATCCTTTTATAGCGAAGTATACGGTAGTATTGGTGTGGGACTACTTTATTACTCCATTCTGTGTGATTTATTTATGTCTAGTTGTTCATGTATTTATTTATAGTTTTCAAAGTAGATACCTATTACCCGTATTTGGTAAGAGAATGTTTACAATAGAGGAATTTAAGAAATGGAAGAAAGAGTTTGTTTTCAATACTGGAACAGAATTAGTTTGATTGACTGGGGTGATTTTCCGTTCTATTCTTCATTAGTTTTAGAAAATGTACCTTAAAGCCAGACATTTTAATAATCACTAACATTGTTTTTCCGATTGTTAAAAGGAATTTTATGGAGTTAACATCAAACCTTTCCTCTTTGTTTACTAACAGAACACTGTCAGTGTTTTACTTTGCTGTTCGATTGATGTGCCGATATTTATGCTTTTTTGCAAAGCATTACTACATTATAGAGATAAGATCATTGCGATATAACTATACATTATGTACAGAGGAAATCATAGGGATATAACTATACTATACATTACATAGTGAAGAAATCATTGAGATAAAACTATACTGTACATTATATAGAGAAGAAATCATTGAGATAAAACTATACTGTACATTATATAGAGAGGAAATCATAGAGATATTTATATACATTATATATAGTGAGGAAATCATAAAGATATAACTATAATATGTATTTCGAATAGTATTATAAATTATAAAAATAAAACGGTTTAATAAAATGTTTTTCGGAACTTTTCGGAAATTCTTTATTATTTAATTTAAAAAAATAATTCCAACAAAAATTGGTTTATATTATTTTATATGTTTGTTATTGAATTTGATACCGTCTTTTGTATTTCTGATAACCCCAGAACCTATTTCTGATCTGGATGCGATGTTAGCCGAGATGTCCGGCGGAAGTGACGATGACGACGGTCAACACCCAGTCGTCTACAACACCCGTCTCTAACACTCCGCATCCGTTCCAAACATTACTCTTTACCCTTAGCAACTGTTTTCATTCTTGTTTACATGGCTGTGTTTCTAAAATTTTTCCTTGATTCTATTTCATTTGTTCCTGACTTCATTTCTTTATTATTTATCTTTTTTCTTTATATGGTGTTACTTGTTATTCTCTTTTTATTGTTACGATGCTGATTTTATCCATTCTATATTGTTGTAGTGTCACCTTGTAGTTTTTAATATATCTTTATTCATACTTTATTCAGAATATAATATTTCTACATTATTATGAAAATCATAATTTTCTTTGTTAACGAGTGCAGTTTTATAATAACTAATTAATTATGATTGATGTCATTATTTATACTTTAGAGATATAAATGACTTATAATATTCTGAAAAGAACTTCGATGTCAGTGAATCTAGCTTAGTTCAGGTATAATTTACCCAAGCTTGACAATACTGATTATCAGAAGAAGAACTGAAAATAGTTGATAGCTAGTAGACTGCGGAATTTCGTTGCGTCTTTTTGCTATATTGATTTTTTAATCAAGCATTATGTTAAGCCCTGAACACACTACATATACCTACCTCAATAATTATTTATGTGAAATAATTTTTTCAAAAATAGTTTGTTCA
Source organism: Vannuccia rotundouncinata (assembly GCA_034780395.1). Classification (NCBI taxonomy): domain Eukaryota; kingdom Metazoa; phylum Platyhelminthes; order Proseriata; family Coelogynoporidae; genus Vannuccia; species Vannuccia rotundouncinata. The sequence continues at coordinate 15,180 of JAUZNC010060628.1, read as the reverse complement.
CATCATAGACTTAGACATTTGCGTTAAAGAAACTGCATGTAACATGTTTCTTCTTTCATGAAACTTTTATATCCCAAGTTAACTATTAATTCTACCTTAAGCAAACGAAATCAGTTCGCATTTTATACTAAAACATTTTACAGCAATTAGTTTCATGTTTAAAATACGGGTGCTAACACCAACAAACATATAGTTTTATGTTTTACACACATTTATTGCATACTTCGGTTGGTTTATAGAAAATTTGATTTATTTGATTAATATTCCGAAATGATTTTTGGAGGCATCTACGATCAAAGTTTTAAATAGTTGAAATCCAAATTAAAAATATTTTTTGTTTAAAAGTCAAATGTATTTCCTCATAACTAAAGACAGAATACCTATTCATATTGAAATAAAAATTATATACAACTTTTTTTTTACTTCGTATACATTTAAATTACCTATATTATTGTACTATATGAAATAGAACTATAACTACATACACTATATATAAAATACTACAAATAAAGTAAATTATTTTCAATATTAATACATGTTATGAAGTATTACCATTCTTGGTTGATTGGTTAACTTGGCGGTCTAAAACAATTTATATATATTAATAATAATTGTAAATTATGAATAGAAACACGTTTACTTTATTTTTTAAAAGGTCAACATTTTTCGTCGGTTCCCAGACAAAAGTGTATTGGACATGAATTATGTATCCACACTAAATTGAATAACGTATAATTCTTTAAAAAATTATTTAAAGAAGATTTGTATACTTTTCGAACACTTTATTTTATCAGGAATTTTGTTTACACGAAATCCGAAGGTTGCACACATCGCATAATTAAGTTTTGGCACGTCCTTATTTACATGAATCAAAGTGTCTAAAAGTTGTTAAATGTTAAACCTCTAACTTATTGCAAAAAGTTTGATATCCATTCCTTATAATCAATGTAAAGAAAGTTTTTTAAGTCAAGGCAAACACAATTTTTGGTGGAGGGCAAATTAATGGTTGAGAGAAAAGTAAAAATATTCTTTGGAATAACAAAAAAATATTTAAAAAATTATTTCGTAACAAATTATAAAAATCGTAAAAATATAATTCTGCACATAAAAAAATTAATACTGGTTTTTGATAGTCGCCAATATGTAAATTGATAATTAATGATATAAATATAGGATAACATGAGAAAATATTCAATTAATTATTATAACAATGAACAAAGCAAGTTTATCTACCGAAAATATCCAAATCCAAATTTGATTAAATCCATTTTAAAAAAAACATCTATAACATTTTGAACAACGCCAGTTAAAATCTTTGAAAATCAAAATCAGGAAAATATGCTTTTTTACAGAAATATATTCACAAAGGAAAATATTTCAAAGCAATGTCCAGAGAAATGAGTTATTTTATTTAGTTTTTGGTGTCTATTGTTATGGTCGTTAGCTGATCAAAACTCAGGAAAAGATTCAATAGAATTTGTTTTTCTTAAGCCGATTATTGTGAAGTGGCTCTTGAATTTTCCTTTATAAGTCGTTACAAAATAACTTGAGGAGTAGGATATTCTTTGCAGCAACTTAAACCGCGCGCACAAATTGTCATCGATCGATAACGATTTCTTCGTAAAATACGTCGAATAAATAATATTTTTTCGCGACTGCTTCAAAGTTTCAAATATAATGCGAACTAACTCAAACTAACTTTTTGTCAAAAATTGGGTATCTTATTAATATTGTTATATTATTAAATTAAATTGTATTGAATTAAAAGAATATTTATGTAGAAAAGATAATAAACTATATTAATACAAATCAAGGACTGAACTGGTAAGGTTTTTATGCGGATATGCTAGAATAAATAGTTTTTTTAAAAAGAAATTAAAATAATCTTTGTTTTACAGAAATTAATTATATTACTTCTTATTTTGAAATTTTTGAGTTATTACATTTAGCTATTCATTTCATCATTAAACATATACTGAAATTATAATTGAATCATATTTTTATAAGCATCGGAGTTTTCATTTTTTTCTGTTCATTATATAAAGACTAAAAGTTCTCGTGAAAAAGTAGCAAACTGTGCGTCACTTTTTAATCACTTAAAAAATGCTAATTTTAGTAATTTCAGAATTTACTAACTTTAAAAATTGGAAAAACAATTTATGTAGAGTTAAAACTTCAATAAGTTGTCAAATTTAGATAGTAACTATCAACAATTCAATTATCTATGAGTCAAAGTTGGTGACAAATTGCGTTCACGATAAAAAACACAATCCGTCGGACGAGGACAGTATTCGCCTGGTGATCGCATCTCGTCGCCAACATCAATATAAATTCAAATAGTAAAAGGCAAAATGGATCTTAAAAATCATGTTTTGTTGGAAATGTCCATTTTGAATGTATTTTTAAGAAATTTGTTTTTCACAGATAATAAACGAGAACATACGTGAATACCAAGACGCTCAACTACGCTTTCAGTGTTAATTTAGCCAAGAGGCCGATTATTTTTCCACAATAAAAAAAGTTAGACAATATAATAAAATTCACTGGAAACTTTTTTAACCAATTCATATAGATCAATAGAACACTTTCTAGAAATTAATAATATATACAATTACTAATTTAGTTCTCTTTGAAAACTTTAGTATATGTGTTATTATTCATATTGATAATTTAACAATATGCACAATTTAATATGTATTTTCTTACAGGGTGTATCGAAATATATGAAGTTCTATGTAATACAATATTATAAGCAAAAATGTTAACTAAAATATTTTATAATCTATATGAAGATTCAAAAGTTTCCAATTAATGTATTTTTATATTGTCTAAATGATTTTATTGTGTAAAAATAGTTGAGCGTCTTGTAGACCTCGGATATTAATATATATATCAGATTAAAAAGATTTTGATGTGGGCAATTTGTTACATTTGAAGTTAATCCTTTGCTTTTTGATCGGTTAGGCTGAATATTATCACATGTGAAATATCCACTCTTATAATATCAAATAACGATAAATATAACTATTGCCTGGGGAACTTTGAAAGGTTTATTCGGTGGATGAATTTCTAAAAAATGGATGTTAAAAGTAACAAAATGTGAAAATGCTCAATGAATGTAAAACGCTTTAGTTTAAAATAACATCATTTTCCTGAGTTAGAACTTTTTTCATAAATGTTTTTCAAAAATTTTTTGCTTTTGACCTCTCTTTTAAAAAGATAACTTGTTTTGTTTATTTGATTAGTAGAACGATTTAACAGATTCAAATTCGAATTTTATCTTCGTATTCAACAATGTTCAAACGGATTACTAATCCAATAAATATGCAGTAATGTTGCTACAATTGTATATTATTATGTGCCTAAAGTACCGACAACCGGCATGGGACACTTTTCAAATTAATATTACAGGATTAAGCATAAACTATGTATGAACATAATGAGTTTTCAGGGAGCTTCTCATTTGGTAAAGTATTTAATATTAAAAGTGAGCTTTAATTTATAAGTGAAAAGATATAGGTAATGGAAAAATACTTCTGAACGATCACCCAATTTAATAGTTTGGTTGACGATATATTCCTTTTTGTTATTTTACTCTTTTTGAAAGACCTATATACAGTTGGAAATATGTTTGGAATACAATTAATTAGCAACGATGGCCAAACTAATTTGCTATAATCCAGTCACTTTCGAATGATTATAGTAATCAATATTTCTCGTTTGATCTCGATAATTACTGTTGACAAGAAGGCTTTTGATAATGCAACACTAATGTAATGTTGCAAAAGAAAATGAATGCGAAATACATCTTCTACAAATAATATTAACTATTTGTTTCTGTATTTTTAATGTATATTAAACATTGTATTCTGTTCAATACAGAAGCTTAGTAATTTAAAATACACACAACTGCTTAACGCCTAAATGGAATATATGCTAACCTGCCTACTTTTAAAAATATAAAAGGTACACTTTTGCAAAGTAATTTAGAAAACATTTTTGAGAAATACAAGTTTTTAATTTAGAATTCTTTTAAATTTAAATTTATATCGGATAAAACTAAAACTACAATTTTCAGGGATTAACCAAACAATTTTTATAACTAAATATTGTAAATGTATATGCAATTAAAAAATCTATAATTGATAGCATTGTAAAATGCAATAATACTTTTAATTAAATTTTTTACTAAAAATAAAGTGAACGGTGATGCTTTGGTTGATTATTTGTAACATTTAATTACTAACGAATATTTCAAAAATATGTCATTAATGGCGCTTCTGCCATGCGTTATTACCAAAAATGTAATTCACACAAAATAAAAAAATACGTCCAGTTATTTTTCTAAAATGAAATATATTTTTACAGAAGTTTCGTGCAGTTATTATTGATATTATTGCGGACGTGTGGACTAAATTTACACCATAAACTATATTTTCAAAATACACTATAGTGGGATTATTTATTAACAAAATACTATGCATGTTGTTCAGTTAGTAATAAATAATAACAGGTATACAAAAGGATCATTTTTGTCGATTTCTTTGCTGTAATTGATGTGCACACTTTACTCCACAAAGAATCTTGATGAAGGCTTCTCGAAAATCATCATTAAATATCGTATATAGAATTGGATTGAGTCCGCTATTAGCGTAGCCTAACCAGATGACAAACATTCGAAGATGAATATAATCGGGACACCGCTCTTCCCCACAGAGGGATCGAATAATGTACATCATGGTGAAGGGTATCCAACAAAGAACGAACATAATAATGATCATTGCCATCCTCTTTGTGGCCCGCTGTTCCCTTCTGTCCGCTTTGGCGTTGCGCTCTTTCTCTGTGTTGCGGTGTTTTCGGATTGAGAAGGATCTCGGTTGCCGGCGCTCCTTGACCGGGTTAATGTCACTGTCGCTCTTGCTGCCGTCGTCTGTAGTTGAGCAAAGACCGATCGTGGAACAATTGGAACTCAGACTTGACGCCTCCTGTCGCGCTACGAATGTTGTGGGGGGAGTGAGAAAGTTGCTGTACAGCTTTGGGCAGTTGAGTAGTTTTCCGCTAGTGGTATCCTTGGGCGACTGTTGCGAGTGAACCACCACCGAACTAGTATTATCCTCTGCGTTCGAATTCAAAGGCGTTGACTCAGCGGGAAGAGGTAAGATGGAAGTCAACTCCATGGACGTAGCATGAGACATGCCACAAACGCTGCGTCGTCCTCCGTTCGTGTAATTGCGAGAGCGGATATTCTTCTTCTGATTTTCACGGAGCATTTTTGCCCTTTGCTGAAGAACAACGAATATCTTAGCGTACAGCATAATCATAACTACAAGTGGAATGATGAAGGACCCCATGGCTGAATATATAACATAATGTGGTTCGTTAAACAGCACACAATTGTACCGCTCGGTAACATTATCGAAAACATAACTCTTTTGAAATCGTTCTTGGGGGTTCTCCAGAGTTTTCCCGTCCCATCCAATCAGGGGTGGCAGGCAGATAAGAATAGACAAGACCCACACAAGACCCACGTAAGTGACAACCCTGTTGTTATTTCGTTGATCTCGATACCACACTGGGAACGTTGTCGCCGTGAACCGATCGAATGCTATCGCGACCAGACTCCAGATCGAAGCGGTGCAGCAGAGGACGTCGATTGATAACCAAACATTGCACATAACTTGGCCAAAGATCCAATAACCAAGGAGATCTGTCACACCGGAGAATGGCATCACAGTCACGGCTAGCAGGAAATCACTCGTGCCCAGGTTGCCGATGAGAACATTCGACGTAGAGCGAAGCTTTTCAAAGCGAATAAGAGAAGCGAGTACCAAAAAGTTGCCAAGAATTGTCCAGAAGGTTAAAATACTGAGTAAGAAAGCAACAATGCTGAGAGCCCAGTATTCGTAAGTTAGGCTTATTGGTCGACTTTTTGTTGCTATGGATGCATTCCAGGATAGCTCAGATTGAAAATCTGACATCCTCTGCGCCAAAGAACAAAGATCTTTTTTCTTTTGTCTGAAAAATAAAAAAATATGAGCAATATGTAGATGAAAGCTTTTTAAATTATATATTTGTTTTTATTTCTAATTGTGTTTGGTGGTCATGTGATATATTTTTATAGAGTGATATTCAATAATTAATATACCTAAAACAAATATATATTTTAAATATGATAATAGTTAAAATATTAATACTTTTACAAAATTTGCTAATCGTAATTTATAAATTGTATATAGGCCTACCTAAACTTTATCTAGTAGGGCGTTATAAAATAATTTCACAATTAAAAATATTTCTTATTTATTTCCATTCTATAGAGAACGGTAACCTGCTCTAATTATCTGACCTAGTTTACAACGGTAAATAGGTGACAAATAGTTGTTCTAGCGAAATAATTATTAACCTCTATACTAACAGAAAAAGTAACATATATAAAAATTGTCACTTAAATAAGACCATGACCGGTTTAGTAATATAATGAGCCTCATTAAGGGTTCTCTAATACCGCCCAAGATGTCACACGACAATCAATAATTGTCTTTGTTTATAAATATTTATAGCAAATATTATTTGAAAGCCATGAGGATGCGTTGATGGCTATTTTTCACAAATCATGATGTCGTAGTGGTTAGCCTTTTTCTAATTATCATTTTTTTGTATAAATGGTTGTAATTTATTGTTAACATGTTAGATCATATAAGTATAAAAATGTTTAAGAAATGTTTTGAGAAATATGACACGTTTCAGTAATTTTAAAAGACAACGGAAAAGGATTGCAAGATTCTTTAGAATTTATATTTATGTATAATACCTTTTGTAATAGAGACGAACATTCCATAATCCTCAAAGAATATAACTCACCAATGGACTAAATTTGATGCCAGTTGGGGAATTTATTATATTATCAAAAAATGGAGTAAAAAATAGAATTAAAATGATGGAAATATAGGACGGAATATATAAATATTATTAAATATATATAGCTTTTTATCTTCAATGCGACGAATTCTATTAAAAATAATATTAAAAATATATTAAAAAATAAATTGTAAATTAAAAATAAGCAAAATTACAAATTTATTTTGTAAAGAAACAATAAAATATATCTACTTTATATATCAATATATATTTATTTGCGATAAATAAAAGCACGAAATATTAGATATAATCAACAACTGTATTTGTAATCATGAAAAAGCGCAACAAATGTGCTTCCTTTAACTGACAGTGGATACTCATTATATTATATTTCTTGTTTCAACTGCGTTCTAGAAATGCAGAATAAGCAAACACACACACCAAGTTAAATCATTTTTGGATGAAAATTAAGCTGTCAATTATATTTTCGGTCGATATAAACATTATCAATTAAAAGTAAACTTTTTTGACGGAATAAAAATAGAAACATTTGATTGAAGTGAATGATTATGGCGTCAATATAAAGTATTTTATTATTACACTATAGGTCCGTAAATGTCTGGATAAAAAGTGTTGGATATATTTTTAATTTAATTGACAATTTTACTTAGACTATGTTCTTCAATTCATTGACACTTTTGTATAGGACAGATAAATTTTTGAATGTGAAATTTATTTTTGTTTTAAAATGATTAATTCTATCTATAATGTATATTTATATGTATTTCTAAGATTTCCTCACTATATATGGTGGCCCACAAGTCCGTATACCTCCAATACAATTAATATATATATATTGTATTTTAATAATTCGTTATTGAATACGCATTACTTAGGTATGAAAGGTGTACATTTGGAGCGCTTGTATTTACAGATACTATTTGTAAAAAAGTTATATATAATATAAAATAAATATATAGTCAGTTATGTAATGCAATTTCATAAATATTTACAATTGGGGTTTGGGACTTATGGGCCACCATGTATAATGTATATAGAATTGTTATTTATCTATATATCACCTTATACATTTAAAAAGTTTCTTATTTTAAAATGACATTTATGAATAACCTACTCATTTGGATGCAAAGTGCAAAGGAAAATATTATAAATAATTTAATTAAATTTTACAATCCACTAACCTCAATTAAAATCTTTCACACACAATTAATAGATATTGCCTATTCGAAATGTTTTGTACCAAAAAAATAATTTTAATTGGCTTTATGAAATTTACAGAAATTTTAGACATTGATTTTTCCTTCATAAGAACACTTTATAAGAATATTATTTTCTATCTATATTATCAGTAACCTCAGCGAGGAAAACGAATGAGTCGATTGAGAATACCCAAACCATACTACATATTATAACTTAGACTATCTCATCATCCTCGTTCCTTCATTTCCTGACAACATTTGCACCCCCCCTCCTCTCCTCCCTTCACATCCAGATACGACAGTCATGACAAAACACAATATCTATACAAACTGCATATGATGAAAATCTGAAATTATAGCAAAGAGAATATATGGAAGCCTGAGGCTGCCGACTTCATAGCGTATAAAATGTAAAGCATATACAACGCCGTGGAACAAAATTAAGAGATTATAACCTGCAACGGCGAGCAGAAATAGTAAGCAACATCATTGTCTGGACAACATTCTTAAATAAGAGGTATGTAGTAAAGCCTTTAGAATGCCAGTTTGCGAACCTTTTTTCTTTGCTGTTTTAATGTTTATTTAAATCGCTAATTTTTCCGTTTTACCCACACGGACATAAAAGAAGCAACCCCTCCCCTCGTTCGCACACTATTTCAGTTCAACACAACTATGTGTGTGGACGCCGAAGGTGAGGAGAATTAGTAGGTTGTGTCAAAGGTTATAATTAATTTAACACAGGTAATTCTCGTTCAATTTTTAGTCGGGATGATATCTCGTGGCTCTTTGATAGATTATGGACCTGACAAGAAAATACAAAGACGAAAGGAAATTGAATTATAATAAAATGAATTCAAGGTTCAAATATGTCAAAATTTGTCGCAGAGGAATTTTCACATGAATCTTAAAATATAAAAATTATAAAATATAAAAAAATTGTCAACGCAAATTTTGCACGTATATTTCTATAACTCCAAAATAAACGAAGCCACTAATTAGCTAAATTGTTTATTTTATAGAATATGAAATTATGATTTCTATTCTTTAATTATAATAATATATTTAAAAAATATATTATTCGCACAATATATGTTCGTAGAGCTTCAAGGTTCCGCTTGGTGGATACAATAAATAAAAGTTTTAATATTTTATCTCCATAAAAGTTTTCTTCAAAATGTCCCAAAACTATTGATGGTCGGTATAAGGTGTAAATTTTTAATGCTTTTGAGAAAATGGGGGTGTTTGCACTTTGTAACACGGCTGCCTACATTTGCGATAATTCAAGTATAATTTATTGATAATTCGGTAGTTGTATTGATACATATTGATACAGGACATTTTTTACAAATATGGTTTTTTATAAGTATCATGAAAAAACATTATGGAAAATTATAAATCCAGGCTAGTGCCTAGAAATCTAAAAATATGAAAAACGAACAACTTTAATAATTTCAAGCATAAAATTTCAAAAAACACTGTCAACATTCATCTTCTTTGGAAGATTTGTGCAACTGGAATATTCTGTTTTTCTGAATAACTCATAGATAAACTTTAAAAATTAGTATTCTTAAATAAGACGATTTATGGAGGGAAATTTTCTCACTTGTTCGAAACTTATGTTTGTATGTAGTTTTCAAAAGTTACTAAAATAAGAGATTGAAAAATCGATTTTCAATTTTGTAATTAAAATGTTTATAGAATATAATCTTAAAAAAAGACTGTTCAACAACGTGAAATAAACCAAAGATTACTTACTTTCTTATTAATTCGTAATAAAATCTTTAGTAAAATTAATGCATGAAACCGTTTTAAGAAGTGACATTTTGATGAACACTCGAGTTTATTATCTACTTGATGTAATTAAAACATTTTGGAAATGATATATTTACATGTTTTACATACTCAATAATCAATCTATCGATCTCTAAATATGCCATGAATGCAGCACCTCTTTTACTCTGTTATCAATCGATTTACATATATGACATGCATGCCGCTTGTCTTTTACTTTGATATCAATCGATTTACATATATGACATGCATGCCGCTTGTCTTTTACTTTGTCATCAATCGATTTACATATGTGACATGCATGCCGCTTGTCTTTTACTTTATCATCAATCGATTTACATATTTGACATGCATGCCGCTTGTATTTTACTTTGTCATCAATCGATTTACATATGTGACATGCATGCCGCTTGTATTTTACTCTGTTATCAATCGATTTTCAAATATGAGATGCATGCCGCTTGTATTTTACTTTGTAATCAATCCAATTGCATATATGAAATGCATGCCGCTTGTCTTTTACCATGTCATCGATCGAATTGCAAATATGAAATGCATGCCGCTTGTCTTTTACTCTGTCATCGACCGAATTGCAAATATGAAATGCATGCCGCTTGTCTTTTACTATGTCATCGATCGAATTGCAAATATGAAATGTATGCCGCTTGTCTTTTACTCTGTCATCGATTGAATTGCATATGTGACATGCATGCCGCTTGTCTTTTACTCTGTCATCGATCGAATTGCATATGTGACATGCATGCCGCTTGTCTTTTACTCTGTCATCGATCGAATTGCATATATGACATGCATGCCTCATTTTACTCTGTAATTGATAAATTTCATTGTATATGAGGTGTGCGCTAGCCTCGAAATCGATCTAGACGGATGCAAATGGATTTTTTTTAATTAAAAGTGAAAACTAAATTCAAAGTAAGCCATCAAGATGTTAGTTCACCGGAGATTTAGTCATTAAAGACAGGTTGAGGGCACGAAATAAAATTTTGCGTAGCCTAGTAGCTCAGTAGCTCTGTTAGAAATAAAGTAATATATATATAAAATGCAAAATTCGTTACGATATATAAGCGAGAATGATTCTGTGATCATTGGAGAAAAACATCAGATCTTGTCTTATTCTCTGCTTCTTTTAAGACCTTTGTTCACCAGCATTCTGCCCATCTTCTCTCCACACACTCTATCACCACCCTATCCTTTCTTTCTCTTTCTCTTCCTTTAGTTTTCTTTTCTTGATCGAGAGGGGAGCTGGCATAAAGCTTGCAACTTGATTGCTCTATGCCTTATCCATCTAAATATGTGGCTGATAACAGCTTGGCCCTGCTCCTCTAATTGCTACTGTTCAGTCCGGACTCTTTCCGGGATTATATTTTCACAACTTACAAAAAATTGGGATTTTATCCAATACATAAGTTTCTAAAGAACTGGAGAATATACTATAATATTATTTTATATGTATATATTCGCTTATATTAATCTTGGAACACGAATATATATAGAAACTTCAGGTAGTAATTTATGCATATTTTGAGTTTTCATTTTTTAGAAAATCTTACAAAATGTTTCGCTAAAATCTAATTAAGCAAAGGATAGATTATATGAGTAACAAAATAGTTGCTTCTTGTAAATGCTTTTTTATGGAAATTAATCTGATCTCATATTAGTTATTCGTAATTAATGTTTAGTTAGTTTTCTGAGATATATCGACATAAAAAGTTAATATTTCCTAATGAAAATATAATATACATCTGTATAAAGATATTAAGAAATAATTACAAAAAAGTCTAAAAAATCAGTAAGAATTATTATATAACTGTAGAACAAGTAAACACGTTGAATTAATTTTATCCGAATTGAAGATTTATTTAAATACACAATTTGAACCTCTTATGACCAGAAAATTATAAATTATAACGCGGTTAACAGGTTTAATAAATTCCAATTCTTCTAGCCGTTCGATGTCAACAAGAATTCCAAGATGGTAGAATTCTAATTAATTAATTATCTTTCTATTAATCTAAGAAAAATTTTGAATCCTTTCCAATAACATTTTTTAAAGAATAAAGGCATACTTTTGTTTTTTTAATGACGTTGTAATAGTGGTTTCACAAATTATATGTTAACCGTTTGTCCGAAAGTCTG
>JAUZNC010060617.1:27759-38994 GCA_034780395.1 Vannuccia rotundouncinata | reverse complement strand
ATTTGTATAAAATTCTATTCATAAATAGTCATTAATTTTGTTTATAAAAACCAGTCATCTACCTTCTATATATTGAATTATGAGTCAGTCAGTATGTATTAATACCCAAAAAACTTCTGACTTTGATTAAATTGATTTAGTTGCTCCTCTCTGATTAAAAGGATAAAATGCTATTAGCGACAACATTATTATCTTTAGAAAGATGAATTATATTTTTTTATAAAAAATAGGCAAAATACAAATTTGCGACGAAAATTTTTTTTTATAACATTTAGAAGAATTTCACTGATGTATATAAGTATGGTTAAATGGCAATTGCAAAACGTATAATTTATATATTATTTAATAGTTTGTAGAACGCTATGTTTAGCGGTGTATATATACATAAAGAGATGCTGCATTTTTGGGGCTTTTTTTCCTGCACTAAATGAGATAAAAGTTGGCGAATGATTAAGAACTAAAATAATCCGCTGTCTCATCTTATATGCATTCCCTTATATAACTCACCTCAAAACATTTATGTACACATTATTATAGACAAGGGTTATAACATTTACATACACAGTGTGTATGTGTGTTTATTTTGTGAAAGTTTCCCCATATATGTCTTTTAGGCTATTTTAAAAATAAGTTATTATCTTGTATAAATAAAAACATTCATTACTTTTTCGATTAGGAAGTTGTTGCGTGTACATTTATGCAACTATTCACGTAATATTCATCCACTGCTTGCTGTTTATTTTAGAACAGTATTTTTATATTTTTTCATTTTAATAATGCAAACATTATATATGCATTCTAAACCTAAATTTATCGATTAATATGTCTTTTTTTCTTACACTTTTGTTACAAAATATCCTCAATCTATATTGTGTTGCGCTGTTATGGTAACTAAATGAATTTTATATAATCCGTTATTATTTAATTCTTTGTAAAAATTATAATATACCGCAACTTATTTTTTTAGTTTAAAATGGCTTACCGGAAAATTTGTTATTAGTTTATTCAGTGATATAAAACATTCTCGATTTCTTCATACTATACACCCACTGTGTGTGACTTTCTAATTATTGAAGAAGGATTTGTAACCATGCATTATGCATAGATACATCAATAAGCAACATAAATATCTTACCAGTATATATAATTCAATTTAAAACAAACATCGTTTTTATAATTGGTAAAGTTTTGACCGACTGTGTTAACTCCAAAGTTTCCTTCTGATAGCCCCGTCACTTTAATGTGATAGACAGCGTGATTATGGAATGTTTTGTATCGGTGAAATTTCCGAATCTAAAGCTATAAAGCAGGGCTAATAAATAAGGATTTTACATGAAATACTAATTAGAACAAGAAGATTGAAAACTGGGCACACCTTATATATTTAAGTAAAAAACCGACACTATCCATTATAGAATTGATCATCCTGTCTCTATATTATAGATCTTATACTATATATATATTCATAAGTAGGACTAAAGTTGTCTAAACAGATATAAGGATTGTTTTTTAATTATTGATACTTAAGACCCAAATTTTCAGTTATTGTTTCCTGTAAGTACCCCAGCTTATTTATTTGTAGTTTTCGAGAACTTTTATATACTGTTCGTTTAGTATAAAGTTACAAATATCAATTATTTTGTGTGAACTCTAAATTTAAAATGTTGGTTTATTTTATTTTTTATATTTTCAATATCATGATTATCAATAATATTTTTATATCTTTCATTATTTTTGTATAATTTCAAACTGTACAAATGTGTTGTTTTGAAGTAGATATATATATATATATAATATATCTGATAATTATTTATAACAAATCCAAAATTATAAATTAATATAGTTGAAATATATGAATCAAACTTATGTAATTCTGAAAGCCTCCTCGATATATATACGACATTTATATGGTTTGAATGAGCGATACAAATTTATTTTATATTTAATTGTAAACTAACTTTATTTCTTGGAGGATACTGACAAAAAGTCAAATACACATACAACTTAAATTCTATTAATTATGTTGGAGAGTCGTGGAGATGGAGACACTAATCCAGTAATTAGCTCTCGACTGGCAATGGGTTCGGTCGTGTTCCTGATTAAATTGACATACAAGTGACAATGGGGAGCATTTCCTGGACTCTGAACTGCCGCCAATTGGCATCTACCCTCTCCAACCACCCCTTCATGAATTTGGGTTATTTGACAGAAACAACTCAGACTTGCCGGGCCATCTCCACTTTCTTCTTCTTCTTTCCTTCTCTCTCATGCCCGACGTAAATTCTCGTCCAGACCAATGGACCTAGTTAGTCGTCGATGTCCAGTCGCTTATCTTTCTCTCTTTCTCTGCCTGTCCTACCTTCTATGTGAAGTAGTTTCAGTTGATCATGAGCGGTCCAAGAGCCCCTTTAGTCTTCAGATTGAATTAGATCTTGAAACAAATACTAATTTCCTGTCCGGCTGTGTGTGTATATGTACCCTATATATACACATAATTTTTAACGAACAGGGAACAGTCATAATGTAACAAAGGCCAAATTCCCGATCACTCATTATAGGTTCCTTTGTTATGCAGGATATCCTTTTAAAATGATTTATATAATTATTCCACATATAAGACAACGACAGAATTACAAATATTTATAGATATAAAATTGAATAATTATATATTTCATCTATTTTAATTTATATAAACTTAAACATATTTTTGTAATCTAACAATTTAGATAAAATTTGAATAAAATTGGTCGATTAATTATTTTTTATTTTACTGTTCACTGTACTGCATACATGCATTTAAATAGATATTGCGTTTTATTACTAAAATTGAATTAATTCAGAAAACAGATTATTCTTTTTAATTGCTTCTATAGTGATTACTTTTTTCTTGACAAATCTGTTTATAGCTATAAACCCATGAATGGGCAGTTGAAGGTGATTTTATTATACTGAAAATGTTGAACTCTTAAAATATGTATAATTTGTAAAACTCCATTTACTATAACATTTTAACTATTTGATCGATTCTCCATACATGGTACTGTTTCATTTCAGAAAAACATTTGAAGGCAACTGAAAACTCCAATCACATTACTTTACAAAGTAAGTGGCATCATATATTATAATATTCTATACTTTTTTGTCTATTTCAAAAACATGTTCTTAAATTATAATTTAAATATATTTTATTTCAATTAATCAAAGATGCAGCTGTCACTGCTGTTTAAAATAAATGACATCTACATAACAGATTATTCAGGAATATTACTTATAGTTATACTATCCATGTTATAATACTTATAGATAATTTAATAAAAACAGCAAACATTTTGTAATAATTCATTTTGCAGATGTCTTGCAAACCGAATTGTCGAGATATATAATTCTGACCCACATAACAACTTTATGTATAGATTATATAAAGGTTTTATTTGATCAGACATCTTTGATTTGAAAACCACGATTAACCTGAATACATCAAGACATTGAAATCACTCTATAACTGTAAATATATATTTATTATAATATTATATTTAAAGCTTGCACAATATTGTCCGTTGAAATGAATTCCTTTTGTATATTATGATATGTATAATATCGAGAGGAGACTGGAAAGAAACCGAAAATATGTAATTTATATATATAATGAAAGGTTGAGTCAGTATCATGTTCATGTATCGAAGGTGCCAAAGTCAACAACGTCTTTATACTACAGATTGTGTGCCAGTGTCATCATAAATTTTAGCCCGAAAACACAGAATTCTAACTCACCGTGTTGCATTATGACCTCACCAATTTGTATCTAACATTGCGAGCATACACATAATGAAATCGAATGTGCGGCCTTCTGGAAATTTTATGACCATCTTGACTGCACATCCAAAGCAGTATGTCCATTAATCCGTTTAAAATAGCAAACACGTCTCGTTTTATGGATTTTTTTATTGATATTCATCTAAATTTCATTTTGTTACACATTTTTTACATCTATTTCAAAAAATAATTTATCGAAAATTCTAATATAGCATGTTGATATATTATATGTAATAAAATGACAGGCCACGGATGTGATCTAATTCTGCAACATATGAAATATCAGATTTACATTTTATAGCTACCGTAATTTATTTGACTACACCTGGAAACCATTTTAATTTCATTGGATTATTTTTTTAAAATTATTTTAATTTTATTTGATAATCAATATAATAATTTTTAAAATAAGTCCATGATTATATTCCAGATGTGTTTGTAATAAAATTGTGTTTTTAATAATTTATTACGCTTCGTATTTCATGATGGTGAACTAAATTTTTATTCAAAAATTTCGAAAAATGTTTCAATGAAATTTTGAATTTGATTAAATTGTTTCTAGCAGTTTATATTATAAGTAGACGTTCTGTCGAAAGAATTTATTACATATTTCATTAAACTATCCCAGTCTGGTGAAAGGAGAATCTTAATTATATTGAAATAATTTTAAATTTTCGGAAAAATTCAAGATCATTGTAGCGAATGTTTTAGGCACTAATTATTTTTCGCCAATTTCTCTAACTTCATCGTTTCTATTTATAGCGTTTAAAAAATATTTTTGCTGTGCATGATTATATTTCTTATTTACACAGCAACTTAACTTGTGTGTATATTATATAGAATAAAAATAATTCATTGCCGAGGTGGTCAGTTTGTCAACATTTTAACCTTTTACCGACGGTATGTTAAAATTCAGATTGAGACAAAATCTTAATTAATAATTATTTGACATGTAACTCTCAGATTTGAAATTTATTAATGACATAATTATTATAAAATAAAATTCTTATTTTTTAAAGTCAATAGAAAGCTGAACTAAACCTTGGTAGATAATATATTTATTAAACTGTTGTGTATAAGTATAAATACAACAATGTTCCATTTTCATTTCTATTTGTGATTATAAATTAAATTATTCATTACAATTGTTTATTTTATCTCAATTTGTAAAATTTTATGTAATAACATTTATAGGGTGTCCTATAAATCACGCACGATGTAAATTTGAGATATATTATATATACTTGTATGGTAATAATATAAAATAATGTAACATTCAAATGATAAAATTATCGATTATCTGCGTGTTTGGTTAATGAGTGTTACATTAATACACTATATATATAATATTATATACAATTTATCTAAAACTTACCATGGAGAATGATTTATTATGGGGCTCCCGGTACACAAATGAAAACCTGTAAATATTGTTTAAAATATAATATTTGTTGTATACAGCTTAGCCCATTTAGTATATATTGATTTAATTAAACGATGTTTTGAATTTTCGTTCTTTTTAAAAAATGTTTGTATTCTTTCAAATATATATCATTTTAAAACACAAACATACTCCATATTATATTAATTTTTTTCTTTTAAACTATTTATAATATATCATCTGATACAGCACTATTGTTCATAATTCTTCAACTGCAACCATATGATATCAAATAATATCGTATATTTTCCTACTGTGTGCACATAATATATAATATAGTGAAATGAATAATTCATAGCAGTTTTTTTTATGATAGACTCCCTTTTAATAAAAACGGATGTCTTTCTTTCGAAATAACTTGGCAAGACGCGGTGGGGATCGGGTTTAGGAAAAGGGAGCTTTTTACTGAAAAGATTGTCTATATTAAGAAATGAATTGGCCGGATAGAAAGACTGTTTCTGAATATATAAAATAGTAAAATATGGATGCAGTATTCCCAAAGTTCTATTGTCTCTGCTGTCATTAAGTGTAAAGGGGAGGCCAGCTTCATCCAGTTCCATCAAATGTGGACAATGACTCAGAGATATAACATTATTAGTTTTGGAATCTCCAGAAACTCTATATAACTTGATCAAGAGTTTGAACATCCATGCATCAAGCCACAGCCTGTCGTAATTTACATTCTTGTTAACCAGATTAAATATACAACGCCGAATTGTTTTTGAAGGTGGCATCCTTCTTGGAGACACAACAAATTAATGAGCTAATCATCAAATTCGTCCCTGTTAAATGACTCCTCACCGCCCTGTGTTCGATGGCAGGATCAAAGAGAACTTCGATAATCGCGAGCAGATCTGAAAATTTATGGTTCATTAATTCATTAGCTGATACAATAATAATATTAGTTTATTGTCGCACTGACAAGATCAATGACTTGTATTGGAAATGCTCTCGATAAGATGGAATATATATGAGGGCCAGTTTTATAAGCCTGAAGCTACAGCGACTTCTGTTATATCCCATGAAAGATGCGTTAATGCCACTAATGCAATTAGAACTAATTTACCCCTGACAGTTGGCCTCGCCTAATTTCACAATCTTATATTTAGTTCGGCTTCCTTTTTCATTATTGAATTTCTCGCCCAGCTTGCGTCTATATAATATACTAATTATAACCAACTATAACTGACTGATACAAACAAACCAGCGGTATATAATAAGCTTATCAAATTATATGCCATTTATAAGGGATGTTTTCTAACTTGAAATGTTTATAAGAAAATCTAAAATGCAAAGCATGTTTTTAGTATATTTGATCTGATTTTTATAAATATGCTTCAATATTATTCAATTATGACGTGTAATACATATAATCATATAATATATGGTACATAGACATACATTTATGCTAATATTATTATTATCTGACAATATTGTTGCTGTGCAGTTATATGTGTAACGTTCAAATCTTAATAATAATACCGATTTTATCTGCAGAACTCGAGAAAATACAATATACACACATATAACGCTGAATATATATTTAATTAACTTTTGAAAATTATGGAAAATAGCCCTTTTATACACAAATATTAAAAACAAATAATTTTATCAGTTAAACTAAATTTTAAACTGAACCACATTTTTGGCTTTTGGATTTATATAGAACAGGTTTTATTCCAGATATACGATAACTTGTGTACGAATATTATGTGTTGTCAATACATGCTGCCGAGGTCAATATGCGAAAACATGCAGACAACTGTAAACAAAATAAATTATTATATTTATGGAACTAAAACAATCATATAAGCAGATATATTTATTACTATATATAAAATAGTTTAAGCAAGTTATACATGTCCACAAATATAACAATATATGAAGCACATTATAAAAGTCACAAAACAGTCTTGGTGGTCTTAATGTTTTAAGTGTTTCAAGTAATTACACCCATATATACTTGATGTCAAGAAGCCGTCTTTCCTGTTTGACAATTGGATGACAGCTGTTAATTGTCTGACATTAATTGTAGAACTATGTACTATAAATGCCATTTGTGTGTTACAGAAATAGCTGAATATTTAAAAGATATTTCAAATGTTAATGCTAATATGATAAAGTGGTTGGTTAAAGTGGTTACCTATATATAATTACCCTATTTTCGTTACGTGTTTTTTATTTCATCTTATTGTAAATGATTAAAAATTTTCAACTCAAAATGTATCAATATATTGTTTAGTAATAGTTTATTTTAATTTAGGTAATTATAATTTATTATCATATGTCGATCTCCTAGATTATAATTAGGTTATTTTTGATTTTTTATATTGATAAAATCGAAAGATATTTTAATTTTAAAAGAAATATATATTTTTTAGTTAAAATATCATCGTGTTAAATATGACAATCAAATTAATGATATAGCAAATACTTAATTTACTGTAAATATTTATATTTGTGTTATTTTAAAAATTATTATAATTTAAAAGTAGTTAATTTACTGATTACCTTGGTAACTGTATCAATATATAAATAAATTTCTTCTTATAGTTTCTAACATTCAACACTATAGATAAGTATCTATATATGTACATGTATAATTACTAATTTTACTCGCACATACGCTACCTGACATTTCTGATCTGGAAAAGGAAGCAGAAAACGTTAGGATTTGACACTGGTTTCTGTTTCCTATATATACACGTACGATATAACCTTCTTCTGTACCACAGTATATAACGAAGGCCATTTTATAAAAAAACTTACACATACATTGAAAAGTGGCTATACTATAGGTAGTTAAAGTTTTGCACCATAATGCAACATTCTAGGTGTATAGTAAATTCCTTAATTGTTATCTATAGACATATTCAAATATTTATGTTGATAAAAAAATAGGTTACTTAGTGGTTCTCTCTGCAGTGTATTTTGATATCAATACACAATTAAATGTTTTAGAATGTCTACCTTTGAAGCATTTATATTCTTATAAATGATTAAAAATATTTAGTTCATTGCATCAGCTCATTATATATAATAATTAAGCTATTAATTATTAATAGACAAATTATTAGATGAATAGATAGCATTAAAAAAATATATAATAATAAGGAACTATACATTTTTCCAAAATTTAATATAAAAAGAGTAGCGTTTTAATTATTTATTATTACTTAAATGTATAAATTAACAATATTATATAGGATTGATATCAGTATATTATAAATAGGTATATAATATAGCCATCATATAATTTCACTTTTCTGATCCTAAATATGTATTCAACATTATATTTACAAATCCGGCGCGTCCAGATGTATAGTGAATGAAACTCAGTTCCTATTTTATATTAAACAGAGACAAAAGATCATACGCAGACTCCCGTAATTACTCTGAAATGGCGCTAAGAACTCTATTATTGTTCTGTTGAATATATTCCTATAGTCGAGAAGTCAAAAGCTACTTTATATTTTAGCCCCGATAACGTCTGCCATTGTATAACATAATGCACTGCGGAGACAATTACAGGTAATAATAAACTGTATTTGCAATATCTCAAACTACAATGTAGAGTGGACTTCGGTATCCCAGGGAAATATTTCATATAGTGGTTCTCTGTCAATAAGTCTAATTAAAACTGGCGCCATGAAAACAATAGACTATCTCCACATGATAGAAGGGGAGTGAAAGGTGGAGCTGAAAAGTGGAGTGAAAGGTGAAAAAAAATATGTCTTCTATATTATAAAAGCATAATTAGCATCTTTCAATAAATACCTGCAGGAGTCAATATATTATGACGCAGTATTTCAGTTATACATTCTACATTATAGATATTATAAAATAAAGAAATATAATTTTGAATTTACATTACTCCCTCTAAAACTACAATTTGTGTTTATTCTAAAGGATATATATGGTCGTAGGTACAATCAAATATTAATAAATTTCTTTATTACATTTCTATTATTTCAAACATTTATTCTGATCATTATAATTCAAAATATTTATAACCAAATTCTAGTTTTATTCAGTATAAATTAAACAATTTAAAAAAATGTTTGCGATATATTTATATATTACTGATTTCTCAATGCCTATTTGTAAATTGTACAATTTTATTCATATAATAAATAAAACTATGATTTCTTATTAGGCGCCGATCTTATCATAGAAATTAGTCGATCAATGATATCGATTCTGAATTCAAACCATTTAACAATATATATATTTTGAAGTAATAAATTTTATAAAAATGAAGCAATTCGTAAAATATTTAATTAGATAACTTGATTTTATCGATTTTTTGTTCATTTAAAAAAATTTGCACAATTTTATTAAAAATCATTAAAACTATGATTTCCGATTAGCCGCCGAGTTTAATTAAGAAATCGAAATATAGATCGCAATAATATCGATTTTTTATTTTGTATGTATCTACTTTTTTCGTCTATGTATTAAATTAATTGTATAAAGCCTTTAAATAATGGTTCAATTATGCAGAATCTTTCAAAATGAAATTATTTTGCTTTGTTATAAATTAACTTATACAAAACGCTACAAACATTTTGATGGATGTTTTCTCTAAGGACACAAGTATAACTTCGGATGTAAATGGGAAAAAACTACCGGTTAATAATAACAACGAAGGAAACTTGAATTTTTGACCCAACCTTTCGAGCGTAAAATTTACTCCGCTTATAATTAAACGGAAAACTCCGGTGTTATTTAGAGAAAATCCGGGATTTAAGAACGTTGAGCGTGTCTCTCTCGAAGGTTGATGGTGATGATATGAAGGCTTTAAGAATGTGATAACTTGTCTAAAATACAGCTTGAACTGCTCAGTATGGGGTCCCTCCTGTTGAAACTGTAGACCTTACCATCGCAACTATACTAGTGCCATATTATACCGTTAGTAGGTCTACTCAACGATGACTCATACACCGTTTTCATTCAGCCATCGTCAGTCCCATTTGAGGAAAACGAAATGAGAGGGGTATAGATTTTAAAGTTGAATTTCTCATTTTATAGAGACCTCCTCCAAGAATCGAATGACTGGCAGATTTTCCCACCTTGTATCTGAGATTAAATCTGCTGAAGTGGGCTTACATAATTTACTACATGGCTACTCTCACCTGAGTTATATATTATAAAGGTATGGTCTCGGTTCTTCCGTATACCATGCAACCATTGCTGACAACATTTGATTGCTGGTGATTCGAACTGTTTTTTTTATAGATGGATAGACGTAGCAACCTACTAGATCATTAATTTTAAAGTCTATAATTTGGGCCTCATAAAAAGAATTTAATTCGATTAGTGATGCAATTTATTCGGAATAATTTGATTTTTAATTAAGAAAAGTTCTGTGCAGAACATGTTTCATCACTGTAATTGTGTGTAATATAGTGCTATTTTGAATCTATAGAATGGATGTAATTGCGCACATTATAGATAAAATGACTAAATTACTCTAACAGAGAGATTAAATAGGATACCTGTGTGATATTTTGTATTATAATCGCGTAATATCATTTATACCAAGGTCGGTAATTAATTTTTAGGTCCATTCAATAATTTGATACATGGAGATTGTTTTTACTCTGTGAAAATGTGAGTTTTTGGTGTCTCCGTGGTTTAATAAAGAATCACTCGCTTGTTTGTTACATAGAAATGTTACATTACTCTAGTTGATCATATTTAATTACAGAAGCTGATGTTCGGGAAAATATTCGATCATACTCAATTTGATACTTTTTCAAACGATCATTGAAAAAGTTAAGAGAAAATCTCAATAATAGTTTAATAAAACGTGTTACAATTTCCAGGACTACTTATGACTCTCACTAAATAATACATTCTCACGATTACAGTATACCCAAAAGAACATTTTTGTTCATGATGTATTATTTATATCTCTTTAATTTGTAAGTAAATTATAGTAAGTAGTATATAGCATTCATTTGTATTTTAATCATGGC
>JAUZNC010060617.1:0-27659 GCA_034780395.1 Vannuccia rotundouncinata | reverse complement strand
TATTATTTATATCTCTTTAATTTGTAAGTAAATTATAGTAAGTAGTATATAGCATTCATTTGTATTTTAATCATGGCATATAAATCACTCATTGGAATTATTTTGAAAAATATTTTTTTTTTATATTTTAGATTAAATATATATAATCTGTAAATATATTCCTAATTCATTTATTTATTACTTATTAATCTTAAATTATTATAAACTATTGAATCTAAAAATATTAATTTTGTTAAAGTTATAATAATTTGAAAACAAATATATATATATAACTTTAGTATCATTTTATGAAATTGAATTTTATCTATACGAGTATATCGATGTTTGACTATAGTTATTTAAATATAGAATTTATCTATAAGTAAAAAATAGAATTGATGTACTGAAAAAAGGTTGGATAAAGTGATCGATATGGTGCATTTTATATAATACGATAAATTCAATTTTATAGCTTTAATTGACAATGAAATTCATTTTCTTCAAGATATTTTTCTATTTTTCTATATTAAGGTGAAGGTATATTAGTACTCGTCACCTTAAAATGTGTTATCTTTATTCGCAGTGGTCCTATATTCATGGGTTGAGTCAGTCAAAGTTTATCATTTAGAATTACAAACTATAGTCTTGTATATATCGACTTTGGCATATAACTGCTTTACAAACATATACATTATTTATTAAGTACGTTAATGTTTACATCATGCGAACTTTATACATTCTGTAAATATCTTTTAAGAGTTTTAAGGTCGGCATATACCGAGTGATATATATCCATCTTTTCCTGATCACTTTTAAGTATGTGTATATACAACCTTTTGGTAGACCATGTGCTCATGAAGTCGAAGCACGTTTAGCACTGTGGTGACTCTCTGGATCTGTACATTTCTTTCAAAAACTTCTTGAACCCGCGGCATATTGCTGGTGTCTATAATATAGTCAATATATTACGGACACTGGGCTTCTACTGCATACGAAGACGCATAAACATAGACCATAGCGAGTGGTATTGGCTTCCGACATGTGTATAACATGGTTTACAGATGGTCTATACACAGTTATCGAGGATGTCTTCTTTCAAATAGGGCATTAATTTTCTTTCTAATTATAGTTGAGTGTTTTAAAGATGACCAATAAATTGTGTTGGTCGTATTCCTGCGTGCTATTGAGCTTGGTTTATATTCCCACAGACCAGATGTTCGTTGGAGTAGATGTCGATTATTTCGTTTAGCTGTATAAGAGTGGAACCGTCGACAAGAGCTTTATGTTACACAATTATTATATGAAGTGGGGATCCTATCTTAGAAGGTGATTATAATTGTTCCCGTTTATGAGGCATGCTCTCAACTGACTCAGTTTCCTGTTTGACCAGTGGTTGTCAAATATTGATTCTTTACTTTCTGTCAAGAAGGAATGATTTATATCCTTCTAAGCAAACAAATGACATCATAGGTTACGTCGCTATTTTAAAAGAATCAATTAATCAATTTGATATAGAAGCTATTACTTAAACATTTATGGACATCTTTTAAATGCGAGATATTATTTAAATCTGTAAACTGTAAAATATACAATTCTTTTTTTATTTTAAGCTATATTTAGATTATTAACTGAATATAACAAACAAAAAATATAAAGAGTTAATATATTACTGCTACTGATTCAGCACGTCCGATTAGATAATTAATATGTGATTTTCTTGTTTGATACGAATTCTTAGTATACTGGCTGATTTAAAGGATCTATTAAATTTGTGTTAGTTAGCTAGATATTATTTGTTTGTCCACTTTAAAAAAAAACATAAACGGATGGATTTAAGATATAGTTTATTTTTTTAAATTCTATATTTTATGTATATTCTATATTTTTAAAAATTCTCTTCAATTTTATTTCTTTATAGTTTGCGAAACAGCTATCACTTGTTTGTTTTTTTAATGTAAAGTTTTAATCCGTGAATAATCTTCATATGATGTGTAAATTATTTAGATTAGTCGTTGATTGACATTTCCAAAGCGGATTATTTTAAAATACAAAAAGAAAACTATAGAAATGAATTATCATTGTAGACCAAATAATATCCTTGATTTTATATTTTTACATAAACCACGATATAAAAGCGAAACTCTGTATAACAGAAAAAAAATAAACCGGTAAAGCAAAACGTTTTTGCTCGAAGATCTGAAATCTGGTGTTCTTTCACAATCGCTACTATATCTGCTGCTAACGGAAATCAAAGGCATAAACTAAAACGATGCGATGTCAGAGATTAACTGGAGAGGAAACCAACTGACATTTAGGACGATCGTTCCAGTTTTCGGTTTTGTATAGAGAGATAATTTTCGGATGTTTGATTTAAATCCTGAACTGAATCTTTACGTATCGACAGGGTGGATTATATAGATCACTATTTTAATTTGTCTCCACCGATACAGATGTCATTCATTCGAATATTTTTTTTGGTTGATTTTAATTTAATTAAAAAGGGTACCTATTTATTTGAATGAAAGCGATTGAAGCTATATGGAGATGATCGCCAGAGATATTCATTTATTGTTAGTCATCATGTACATAATCTCCAATATTTGACCTTTGAAAACTTTTTTATAGACACGTAAATTATTCCACAAAATAATTTATTTGATTTAATCACCTACTTTAGGCATATCTTCTTTTGATCTAAATAAAACTAAATTTAATTTTTTTGTCTAGAGATCCCGCATTTCATTATTTCCCAATTTTATCTCAAAATATCTTGATCTTTTTCTGAATCATTCCTTGTCATTATACCTCTTTCTTCTATATCTCTAATTTATATCTCTCCATCAGTATTAATAGTATCTTATCTCATATCACATATTTTAAACTCTCATCTATAACTTTTCTTTTTTCTTGTTTTTAATTTTTTTGAAGATCAATTTTTCAAATTTATTATAAACATTAATTTTGTTTAACTGTTTTTTTTTCATTATCCTTTTATGACTCTTCTTTGTCGCTCCCAATCTTTTGTACTCTCTTCTCTCCTCCAGTTCACACAAGTATGTATTAAGACGGTATGGGCTCTTCTCTCTTCCCACTCCACCCATCTTCTCTGACTCCTCTCTCACCTTTCTTCTCTTTTCTCTCATCCTCTCATCTCTCCTATCTCCTTTCTCTACACATCCTCTCTCCTCACATTCTCGCACTTTCTCTCTTCGCTCCCAGAATGCAGACCAACCTAGGCGGCCTCCTCGTCACCCTCACTGCAGCACTAACTTGGTTGTCGTCCGACTGTTCAGCATATCTTTCCTCTGGCGACGCAAACTGTCTCCAGGTCTACGAGTCATGCACCGATGTCGACTGCATGTTGGATCTTAGCGTCTTCAAAGTTTCCTGCGGAGATATTTGGCTGAAGAGTGAGTAGATTTTGTTGTTTTAATAATGTATTTATGTATAAACGTCTAGCTAATACTTTAGTCAATTATTCTAATGCAACATCAAAGAAATGGCGCATACCCAATTATTTCAGTTTTCATCCTATAAAAGGCTCTTTGTGTGAAAAATTCAATATTTGTAATAATTCAAGCTTTTCCAATTTCATAACAAACCGTCAAAAACTTGCTCTCAATACAGGACAACCTTCCTCACAGATTCTTTATCTCTTGCTCTCTTGTCCTCTGTCATGTTGATAATATTCTTTCCTAAAATTTAAAACTGCCATTTTGAATAATACAAAATCTAGGTCACCAATCCTAAACGTGTCTGTATTCCAACTGAATTGGATAGATCTATTTACCCTTTGAATAAAACCACAATTTCATTACAATTATAACATTGTATTGTATTGTATCATCTTAAGCTTATTTTATTTTATTTTAATTTGTTTCCACAATTATTATAATTTATTTCCTCAAATATGAATTCAGTCTTGTTATACTATGACTCATAGCCGTATATGATTGTGTTGGTTGAATTCAATATCGTACATCTTATATGCCTCAATACTCCAGACCAAATTTGATACGTTTCATTTAGATTTGGTGTTAAATTTCATAAAGCCAACTATCGTGCCAAATGAGTTAAACTTTATTCAAGAATATAATATAAAAATTATAAGAACTGTTATATAATAAAAATATATCTGCAAAGTCGCTAGTTTGACGAAAGATAACATATCTCAACAAATCAATTAAATAGTCAGTACTTCAAATCCACTTTTATCCAAAATATTGTCTTAAGTATCATTTCAGAAAATAATCGTTCTGCCGAATAACTTCAAACTGTTACTCTTATCACCTATAACCTCCAAGTTAATGGATTTTACCATATTTTATAGTTTGCTAAAAAAGGATTCTTGATATTCTCTGAATTTCTTTATTCACAGAATAATTCAAACACACTTATTATTTCTCATCACATACTATAGACGTTATACTAACTCTATAAAGCAACAATACGAAAATCCTTACGCAACCATAAATTGTATCAATCAGATGGTAGCAACGAAATGACAAAGAAGCTTTTTAAATTCCATACCAGTATCGATGGTATATTTTAAAAGGACAGAGTAAATTACACGCTTTAATTCAAGCAATTTTACGAGAATTTCTGCAATTATCTCTGACGCCATATCTCATAGACACACCACTCCAGGAGAGGTCCTTGTTTTCGATCAAATTAATCTTGAAAGCGCATTAGTAAATGATTCAATTACAGATTGGCATACGTTACTGTTTTAGAATTGTCAAGTTGTATTCGTTGCTATGGACTAACTTATAAATTGCATGCCTTCTTTTTCTATTATTTATTTATTAAAAGTTATATAAAAGGTAAATATAATAAAATTATTATTTATTCGTGTTTGTCATATTAAATAAAAGTTAACCGCAAGATAGAAATAATGTCCTTGAAAAAAATTCTTCTTTTCGTCCACATTATAATATATTATAATATACATCCACTTATATATAAAATGAACAATGACACGTTGTATGATATTATATAATAGACAATAGACACAATAAACAACCAACAATTACATAAGATCATTGAAGACAACAGAGAAACTTCCCACACAGCCAACTCTTTGAAAGTGTGTTCTCCGGCTGCTTTTGGGAAGACCTTCGAGTGTCCGGCCCTGTATAGCACCGCACGAAGAGGAAGCTCTTGATATAGGACTGCTCTGACGGGCATCTGTCGGCTCTTCAGAGTGCTGTTGGAACACTCTTTAACTCTTGTCCGGAAGTTGTTGGTCCGGCCTCGTTCCCTCGGGTTCAAAGTATTCTGGGAACCAGGAAGTCCTTGGCAGATGTAATTGCTTCATTATCGGAGATATAAAGAGGAACTTCCCCTTATGTCATGAAAAGCTGGCCTTGATCCATCCTAAAGGATATTGTTGGGCTCACACCGCAGTATTCCGTCAAGATGGTTTGAAGTGCTTATAGGACATCTTGTATTTCATAGACCTAACACAATTAAGAATAATTAAAAGGTTGATATACAAATAAAGTACTTTGCACTCTAAACAGGGGAATTTGTTTTCTGATTTAAATATTATGAAACTATTTAACGGGACACTGCTTCGGACAACCCAATCGATTATTATGAATATATGAAACCGGTCATTTTCACTTTCGGTTTCATTTTCTGCACAGAAGACAGGAACCGATGAGTCGTATTTGACCAGGCACTAATCTCTTTTCTACGGCTTTGTTCCTCTTTCACTGGAATGATATTATTTCCTGATTCCCCTACTCTATACACATGCGGTAAATCCCACTACTATAGACATCAAGGAATAAAATTATTCAATGCGTTTAGTTATATCAGAAATCGACTGTTTATAATATCGATGTTTAAAACTCGTTGAAAGCACGTTTCAAAAACAGATTTGGCCACAACCTCAACTTAACTCTTGTAATCCATCTTGTAAAGGATATCTTGTGTTTTCTTCTATACCCAAAAAGTTGTTGTCACGTATCTAGTAACTGCTGGACTAACTAAACAACTTGACCGTCACATTGCATAATATCCTGATTGGATTAACACCCATGTCAAGTCGTGCGTAGACTCTGAGCTCTTTACAAACCTTCCTGACAGACTTCAAAAGCAATTTTCTTCTTTGTACATACTACATATTACATAACGCATGTCTCTGCCCTTATAGCTTACAAACTGTAGGACTGCAGCCTGATTCAAAGTTAAACAATATTAATATTTTGAAGGGTCTCTATCACCGTCTGATTTATTTGTAAGAAAAGATAGATCACCTTATTGCAACATATTTATTTGCAAACAGTTCAACTGTCGGCAGTTTTTGACTGCGGGAAACTGTTGTGAATTAGAAATAGTATAATACAGTTGTTTAATAAAAAATAATGAAAGATTACATTTCTGTGAAAGAAGCTGTTTATTGTTTGTTAGCTATAGCTCAGATTTATAATTAGAATGAGATTCTTCCCGGCTCATCAACGTGTTTGTACTTTTTCTCGGCAAAGTAACGTTGGAAATCTATGTCTTATATAATTGCTTCTCTAATATAAATTACACGATTGACTCCGAGCATTCTATTATATGTATTTTTAATTAATGAAAATTCTTTTTTGCAACAAGTTTTGTTCAACATTTTGTTCTTAGTATATAGATATGCTGATAAATTATGTGTATAAGCAGAAAGAAATTTTTAGTTACAATTTTAAACATATCATAAAGTTTGTACGAGTCTTCAAATATTACGTTTTTATACTTTCTTTAATACATAGCCTGTGTTAAAATATACAAGTGCATTTAAAAAAATTCTCTAATAGTTATTATTCATATTTCCATATATATGCAATATAATTTATTTATATTTTTTATATTATAAATATCATAATAATATATATAGCAAATTATTTAATTGACCCTTATTCTGATATATATAAATAATAATAAAGTTTACCTATCTTTTTACTATAGATATATATATATATTCAAACTGACTACTATATCAACGATTAATTATTATCGAAGCAATTTGAAATATTCCTTCAATTAAAACCACCTCCATTTAATAGTTCTGATTCACTTCGGATCTATATCTGGAATTTCGGTGTCTATATTATAGCTCAATCCTTATCAAGGGTTATTGTCTTTTCCTCGGCTTATTTAATCTGTTCTCTAATAAAATTGGGAATCAATATCCAGCCTTGACGTCTATCATATAAACTCACCCGGCATAAAGTCACTACTTGACTGTTTGCACCCCACTTCAAAGCTAAAATCGAGAGATGCCTTCCTTTTATATTCAAATAAAAGTTGGTATTTTATTATTTATTTATATACATACCTCCCTCTCAATTATAATTATATACAGAAAATTATTATACCGAACTCTTGGTTATAACAAAGGTATATTTTTTATTATAATATATATAATAACGATGTATTATTTTTGATAAATGATATAATTAGTTATTATATTCTAACCATAGTATAATTAAAATTTGTATATAATATACTGTTACAACAATTTTGGGTGGAGGTTAAATTCAGCTAAGTAATTGAATTAATTGTTTTGTACACGGCTGAATTATTAGATACATAATGGATTCTGGGACTGCATGCAGTATATATCGCTTCTCTGAGGAGAATAATCCAGTTATACAGAAATGTTGCTAACTCTATATATTATCTAGTTCTACATATCCATTAGGAGTTAATACTATATAGAATAATATCGTGTGTTTGAAGTTGATTCTAAATTATAACTCTGTAGACGAAAAATATAAGAGTTATTTTATGTCCTTTAGAGAAACATCTATTTGTCTATACTTGATGTGAATTATATTATAAAATAGACTCTATATAGAATTATATACATTACATTCCTATATTTGTATCCCTATTTTTTCATATAATTCACTTTATTTTTAATTTAAGTCACTTTGCTTCTTAATTATAATGTACCTTCATAGAATCGTGCCTAATAGCAAATATATCATCTAGCCACGTATATGTCAAAGTAGATAACACAAGGGATTTTTTTAAATTTAGAAATATTTAATTACACACTTTATTTTATTATAAATTCAATTGTAATATGCTTCTAATATGATTTTATGTTGCAATGAATATAATATGAATAATAGTCGACATTATATATAATATATTATAAGATTGTGTAATGAATCTTTTTAGTAATATATATATTTATTATAAACCAAAGTTTTATCGTAAATATAAACATCAACCAACATTTTCTTCAAATTATACAGTGATAAGCAAACTCTTTTTATCAAATGATAATGTCCATATCCCTGATTGCCACACGCAATAGTGGTATTTCCGGTGCAACTTTATTGCAACTACAGATAAGTCCACGTTGAGGGGGGAAAATATAAGAAGACAATGTGGTTGAGAGAAACACATCATAACCTTTTTACCTCGATGTGTTGTGGAATACTGGTTGGGGTAACTATAATGCTTCTATCAAACAGTACAATCATTAAGTTCTATGACAACCGTGCCCTTAACTCAATTTGCAAATTTTTATTCCATTTATATTTAATATTTGGTTTGACTTAATAATTTCCAGATATAACAAATATTTTGATCCGGTATGAAATATCCATTCTGAAACAAAATAAGTTAGAGAAACATTTTTTGAATTTTTGTATTTTCTGACCTGAACATTACAATGATTTGATTTTAATTATTGGGAGCGTTTTGCTCCTTTTACAAATCAGTCAACTTTTTTGTATTAGTCATTAATCGAATGAAAATTTTTCGCATATTAATAATAACTTCGACCTAATGAAACAGACCTCGCTCGCTACAATTCACCGATCATTTTCACTCCCAAATCGCTCCTAAAAGGTAATATAACTTTGATTGCGACAATTATAATACTACACCAAAGTTTTAATAATATTAAGTCATCACCAGGTTCGTGGTGAAAGGAATAAGGTGAGGGGGAGGGGGGGGGGGGTTGCAATCCATTTTCGATAATATATTGTTTTGTTTGGGATAGAGTATTGCGGCAATTTGGTTTTCTTTTTGTCTCTGCGTGTGCTGTCAAATTGAATTAACTTTCAGAGGGCACGGGTTGAGGTGAGGGTAGTTTTGTTCGAAGCGTTTAATTGGAAGTTATGATATAATTCCTGTCGATTCAGAATGTATTTGTTAGTCTAGGTATATAGTTGTATTGAAGAATATTATTTTAAATTTTAATCTAGTTTTTATTAAATCAAATTCTGTACGTGACATGGTCATTAATAATTTGTTTTATTGTACAATATAAATGTGATAATTGATGATTACATAGAGCATAAGTGGCATATTCTCCAATGTGTCACGTATGTCGGTATTTTCTATATTAAAATACGATTATGATTTTATAAGAAAATTAAGAAAACATTTATTGTTGATATATTTATATTTCTATAGCATGTACTAGCTATTTCAGATTTTTATCCTCCAACAATGTACTCTTACACTCTATCTTATCTCACATTTCTACTTATCCTCTCACACTCTCTACCTATCCTTTCACACTCTACCTATCCTCTCACACTCTCTATCTATCCTCTCACACTCTACCTATCCTCTCACACTATCTATTCTCTCACATTCTATCTATCCTTTCACACTCTCTACCTATCCTCTCACACTTTCTACCTATCCTCTCACACTCTTTACCTATCCTCTCACACTCTCTACCTATCCTCTCACACTACCTATCCTCTCACACTCTCTACCTATCCTCTCACACTCTCTACCTATCCTCTCACACTCTCTACCTATCCTCTCACACTCTCTATCTATCCTCTCACACTCTCTATCTATCCTCTCACGCTCTCTATCTATCCTCTCACGCTCTCTACCTATCCTCTCACACTCTACCTATCCTCTCACACTCTCTACCTATCCTCTCACACTCTACCTATCCTCTCACACTCTACCTATCCTCTCACACTCTATACCTATTCTCTCACGCTCTCTACCTATCCTCTCACACTCTCTACCTATCCTCTCACGCTCTCTACCTATCCTCTCACACTCTCTATCTATCCTCTCACGCTCTCTACCTATCCTCTAACACTCTCTACCTATCCTCTCACACTCTCTACCTATCCTCTCACACTCTCTACCTATCCTCTAACACTCTCTACCTATCCTCTCACACTCTCTATCTATCCTCTCACACTCTCTACCTTTCCTCTCACGCTCTCTACATATCCTCTCACACTCTATACCTATCCTCTCACACACACTACCTAATATATCTATATTCTATTTTTTCCAGGCAGTCTCCAAGGTTGCAAAAGAGATAGTGTCTTAGCGTGTCGTGCTGCCATTGCCACTATGAAGAAACGTAATCGCTTCGAGAACTGTGTCTGCGATAACACACTATTCACACTTGACTCTGAATATAATCGATGTATCACTATCTGGAAGAGTATCACTCACCATCCCTGTATCCTGGACCCTCCAAAGTTTCTAAGTGACCAAATGGCAGAGAATGAAGCGGGCAAGAAACCTCAGGGTCACGGCTCCTTGGTTGTCTTCCCACGAACTCGGACCACACCCAAACCCGGTGAGACTTCAACAATTTTATTGATTATTTTATTTTAAAATTTAAAACCTATGAAAAAATCAATTGGTCTGTATCTATACATATTACTACAAATTTATATTTTTTTTATAAATAATGACATTGACTTCAAAACTGCATCCTTTTTGATAATATTTAGATCTGATTTATAAATAAATTTTTTCCCTTTATAAATTTGTCCTTCCTATTTATCCTTCATTTGTGGTCAATTGTTGCTTCCTTTAGCCGTAGTATTTTGTTGTTTCATCAACAATCCGTTAAATTTTCAATTTTCAAAAGTCCAAACCGCGACAGGCTAAATTGAGCCAACTCGAAATTCGCAATCATTCGAAAATGAATTAAGCACACAGTGAAAGGTACAGTGGGGGGGGGGGAACTAGGGGATAGAGAAATGAGAGGACAGAGGGGGAGATCAGGCTTCTAGGCTGAGAAGATGATCTAAAGAGCAAATACCTATCCACCATGAGTAGAGTCACAATCTTCATTTTCAATAAAGAAGAAATGTTTCACACACAACTCCAACAGAAATCATCATTGACTCAATTTGAATGGACACGCGAGACACTCACGCTTTATTTGTGAATGAATGCCATCTGTGCTGGTAGGATTGAATCTCGTCCAGATATTTCCTCTTTTCTTTTTATTTATATCTTTCTTATTCCACTTCGTCTTTTTTCTGGTGTTCCTCTCTTTCTCTCAACTCTCTTTTCTCTTCTATTACAATAAATTTAGTTTCATTAAAATAAAAACTGATTTTAAATTTACTTAGTTTTCTGTTTCAAAGTTAAGAGGCTAAATTTAATTTTTTTACTGCGCAATAAAGTTTTACGTCTAAAAGTTTTTACTTTTTTATAAAGATACATTTTGTCTTTGCAAATTGCAAACAAGACTGGAATTATGTGTATCCATTAATGTTAAATATTTCAATGGATTACTTTTAATAACTTTCTGTCTCTTGATTTTACACAAAGATGCAATGTAAGGCCTATTGTATAATACTTTTTACCTCTAAAAATAACCCATTTAGAATTAATGCAAACTTTTAAGACAAACAAATGAATTGCTACAAAATAATAATATAATCATTATAGGCATAGGGGATAGAGAGTAAGTCAAAAACCAATTATCAATGCAGGCGACCGCCGTATATAATCAATAGTTTCCATCTTTACATTTTTGGGCATTGAAATTATTAGGAAAGTTTCCTCCTCTTTGGTCTCTTGGGAGAGTCCCGGTGAACAAAACCAGACAATGAAACAATGCAGTTGAGTCGAGTGAGAGATACCAAAAGGAGTAGAAGAAAGAGATGTGGAATGCAGCTCATGCAAGCGTGAAATGATGGGAACTAGTCATCCGAAGCCATTAGCAGACACTGGCAAAGAGATAACTTCTGGGAAAATTAGAGTCAATTTGGGATGCTTTAGAGTATCTTGCTGGGATAGTTGTGTCTATGTAATCCTAACTTGAAGAATCAGCTGGAAATATAGTGATTCCAGCTCCTTATACTAAGAGTTAAATAATATAGAAAATAAACAACAATTAGACCTGACATTGCTTCATTTTAGTGTTTACTATTATCCAGGTTACCGGATTATGTATTGCTATTACATTTTTTGCTGATTTCATCTAGCTACTTCTAAAATCACTTTCGTTATAGTTTTGTCCTAATGGGTTTTCTCATAGGTATAACCTGAACTAAAACATAGCTCTGGATTTTAATTGATAATTTTGATAATATTTTGCAACATAATTAGCCATATTTTAAGAAGATTTGTCTCCGCTGAAAATCATTTATTACTGCAGTTGAAATTGTGATATATAAAATGGCTACAGTTTAGAAGATGTGAAAATATGTTCTCGTTTATAATTAATTAAAATACCGCTACAATACTGTTACACTCATCTAAATTTATTATGAATCATGTCTAGTCAACAGTCAACATGGATATGTTTATGTATGTATATATATATCGAAAGATAATATATCATGGTTTTACTAAATAAGCCAAGTTAACACATCTTCGGGTATTTGTAAAAGAACCAGAGTGCTGTATAATTATTGTGTGATACCTACAATATAATTACAATTTAAAGCATGTCCATTTTTGTCTCGATAATTGTTATGCATTGTTTCTATATTTCATGTATTTAATTATAAATTATAATTAAGCTATTTAATTACTGTAATTCAAACGAAAAACAAATTATTAATGAATTATTAATAAAATAGTTACCATCGTTAAAATATGTAATTAGATTAATACAAATTTGTATAATACCAAAATTCATAAATTATTTTTTTAAATAATCATAATCACAAG
Organism: Vannuccia rotundouncinata; assembly: GCA_034780395.1. Classification (NCBI taxonomy): domain Eukaryota; kingdom Metazoa; phylum Platyhelminthes; order Proseriata; family Coelogynoporidae; genus Vannuccia; species Vannuccia rotundouncinata. The sequence continues at coordinate 14,771 of JAUZNC010060617.1, read as the reverse complement.
ATAATGTTAAAATACTCACAAATGCTTTCTTTATATAATATATTTTTCATTTTCCAAAATTTAATTGATTCGATAATATAAATTATCTTTTAAATTGTCCGTCGGAAATTTCAATCGATTCACGATATACTATTATATGTCTTTAAAAGGTTGCAAGATGCGGTATATATTATTTAATTATTCTGTCAATAAACTCTCCAAGTTATTTGAGCAAAACGAAGTACTTTTTATCTTCATTGTCAATTCAATTTTTGTCCCATATAACTCTAATGGAATGACAATATAACATGTCTGTAACATACTTTAATATATTATTGATTCTTTCGAATTGAGTGACATCACAGCGGGAATATAGATGGAGAACAATTTTGTATATTTTCTGCATCAGTGCAATCAGAAAATAAAAAGAGGGAGAGATGAAATTGTATAATAAGGACATGGAGTAGAATCTTCCTCGTTATTTTGACCTTCTAATCGAAAATTCCTTTTCGCCAGACTATGATCAGATAGTGGGAAAAAGTCCAGTGTTCTTCATAGGCGGGGGTGGGGGTGTTAATAATCGGATTTTTCAGGGATTGCTTTCAAGGGAAGCCGGGTGTCTATTATTATACCTCATCTGCGTCTTGAACTTCAATTCTGAAAAATAGTCGGTGTTCTTTTAGGCCAATGTCTCTAACATTTGAAGGAATAAGAATGAATTGTCGGAAGTTGGGGCTAGGGTGCAAGTCAATTAGCTTCCCCAGTTGGATGTATTCAATAGTTAGTTTATACCGACTCCTGTGGGCGTTAAGGCAGATCGAGGAATTTCTTTATTTGATGGGATTTCCGCACCACTAATCCCAGATATTGGCCCTCTTTTAAGAAGACTTTCTAGGAGCATCTGAGAGGAAGATTGCCAATTTATTATTTTCTATAGATATAATAATGTATTCTTCATTCTTATTCTTCATTTCATATTTCTAAAAGTGTTGTTTAGTGATTAATTTCTGCTCATGTAAATGACTTTTTTATTAAAGTAATGTTTTTATTGTTTAACATTATTAAATGTATTAATCTTTCTGCATCGTTTGAATTAGAATTCTTTCTCCAGGAATTGGTTCATGTTTACAACAATTTATATTACGAATATACTTTATAATTGAATTAAATATAGAAAAATGTATTAATACACGAATTGTCGAATTTTATTTGTGGTAACATAATCACAATAGCATATAGTGAATGTAATATTATAATATACATACATTAACATTTTCATACACGTATAAAATTAATTTCTGGCAATATAAATAATTCACAAAATCATTATTATAATTACACTTAGTAAAAATGTAATACGTGTTCAATGATATTGAATTTCCAGTTAAGAATTCATTAATGAGATTATAATATATAAAAATATCGATATTTTTCTTCTCTGAGTTCAGAGCCTCCAGATTCTCGTCCGAAGACAAGTCTAACCAATCAAAATCTTCGGCTCGTGCTCACTGACCTTGGTATCCATAGTGATCAACAAGGTCACATTAGTTGCCTCCAACGGTTGCGTAATTGCCAATCAAAGCCTAGATGCGCACGGTTACTCGGTCAGTTCAAATCGGTGTGTCGATTTTCCGATTGTGAAAAACACAAGTATGTCATTTTAATAATATTTTTATTAATTATTTCCTAATTGCAGAATTACAAAATTTATTCTTATCACAATTTATATACGAATTGAGTAAACCATAAGAGGTCCTTTTGTCTACCCCCCCCCCCCCCCCATTTTTTCTGACTTCAGAAACAAAGAGTCTTGTATCAGTGTGTACGACCAACTTCGGTTTTACGACACCTTCAACTGTTCCTGCAACAAGGAGCAGAAGGATGTCCACCGAATGCGGAAATGTGTCGAATATCAGGCTGAAATAATCGATAACAAATGCTTAGGTGAGGAGATCATCATATTTTGGTCTTTAATGTTTTGATCTGTTGTTTCAAATTATGGTATATTTGTAATTGTAACTTCACTATAAAAGTATAATTGGGAATAATAAACTTTAATTAAAGTACGAAGCAAACTACAAAATCATTCTGAAAATGATTTGACACAATTAAATCAACGATTTATTGATTCGACAGTTTTTGGGTATTAATATTTTACTTTTGAAGTACAAATTCCACTATTAAACAAAATGTTCCCGGGTTATCCACAACTGCCGCTTACAAGTATATACCCTGATAATAGGACGTGTCTATCGTGATTTTACATATTTAAGCGAAAAAAGTGTATAATATTTAAAGGTTTGGCAAAAGTGTATTTGACTCTGCAGTGTAGGCCATACAGTTATGATAATCCCGTTGCATATAAATAGATTAGTCAGTTTGTTTCGTATCACCATTTTACTAATTTAGTACATTTCGAGGTCATAACCCGTTACTTTACAGTGTGTATAAATACTGCAGTTAGATAACAGTGGATAAAACTGTACATTATATGACAACTCTAATTGTAGTTTGGTCTTGGTATAGAGTGACCCGGGCGATTATGTAAGTTTTTTTCGCTGTTCTTCTCCCTTCACTTCTACTGTATAGTCCAAGTTCACCTCGGTATACCACATAGAACGAACGAAGCATGCAGTCTCTATCCGCCTGCAACTAATTGAATAAAGAGCCACTTCTCACGAATTATGAGGCGTCATAAATCCCGAAACGGACCACTATATACCAGCTCTTCGATGTCCCAATTTTCTCAGAATTAGCCTTAGTTGCTCTGTGTATTTGTGATTCTCTTCAAAATTTGTCTCAAGCTGCAGCAAGAAAACTGTCTTAACTAATCTGTACCAGCTCGTGCGTAGCTCGAGTAATCTGTATAATGCAATTCTTTAAATTAGACCGGTCGGAACGGGATACAAAGTAGCGCTGCGTATGATAACCCCGCCGGACATTTCGTTTATTTGGCAGTCTGGGCTTGCACTTCATTCTTACGTAACCGCATAATCAAACTCGATTGACCTGAACACACGAAGAGAATTAATTTATCGAGGAGAAAATCTCTCGCTGCAGTAAAATGCGAATTTATTCTTTGTAGCGAGCGACACTATAATATGCACGTCTATATTGATCCCTATAATATATCTTTCGATTTCTCTGATTGTGTTTTTATTTCTTTCACAAAAATTGTTAGAAAAACACGGAGTTCAATCAAATTCCACATTAATCTGTTAATGTTATATATTCTACTTCTACTCCCTCAATTAAGTTAGTTCGGTTTCATTGTTTGGCTGTTAAACATTTTAATAATATTAAAACTCTTTTCTACTTCATTCCACTTAATTGATTTATTTTGGGATGGGTCTCATTTCTTGCACCTGTATGTGAAACTCTCGAAGGAATGGAAATGTTGAGCAATATATTTAACTATAGGTACGTGAAAAAGACTGAAAACACATTTTAGGTGTGTATTTTAATTTTGTACTTAATTTACTATAAATTACAGCTGTTTAATTGGGAGTTTTGTGGCATATTTTTAATGGATAAGAAATGAAACATTGATGAAATCATTTCCATCTTATTAGAAAAATGCTTCATGGACGCTTGACAGAGACTCGCAATTATTTTCTAGATGATCAAGATTGCTCTCATTTCCAGATAGAATTTTAGATAACCACACGAACTGAAGACTTTAGACGTTGTGTACCCTTTGTTTGTCAGTTAATTGGCGGTGTACATCCATGCAGCTTTTATTTCAGAATATGATGTGAAGTTGGTTGAAATAATTTATAGTGCGTTTATAAATTATTGAATGGAACGATAATTTGCAAACGTGTACTATGTTTATGTAATTGTAAAGCGGCGCGTTTTCATCCACACTCTCTCTTCTGCTAAAATGTCGATCTATAATACTATCTCTCATTTAGTGTTAAAAGCTATAATATACCCATTATAATGGTGATGACACTATCGATATCTTTCATTATTCTGTGTAAAGAGTGTCAAATATAGTATATGTGTATTAATCTTTCGGCTCATTTATGAGGGGTGATTAATGGAGGCACAATTGCCCATTTTATATGAGTCAACAGCTATTATATTATCCATAAAGAGAGATATTATGTTAGAGGTGTCGTCATTTGAGCCTTATTTCAACTTTCCTGTAAATAATCTTACATCCCCTATGCATGGTTAGGTACATATATTTACAATGACTAATGTCTTGACACACAAAGGGTGTCAGAGACGAGAAGTGGAAGGCTGAGTATGTTCCATCTAAAAGGGCATTAAAGTGTATTATCATAATAATTGTGTCATCATATATAGCCAATCTGTAAAATACAAGAAATCTTTCGTATACGAAAAGGAAACATAATATATTCTGCTATACCTATAGAGTAACTGCACCCTGTCGAGTTCTTTTGATCATCAATAAGAAAGAAAATTATACCCGCTCTTTTCTTTTTGAGATTAAAAATATAATGGAAGGGAGGCTAAAAACATTTTCACAACAGAAGGACAAAGTTTGCAGGCACAGACTAATCCTTTTGTGGTGTGAAAGAAGCCCTCTAATTTAAAGCCTTATTTTATCCCTTTTTGTTGTTGAGATCTTTTGTCGAACTGTGTATATAATTGTTCTTTCCATCCTTGTACCGCTCATCTGTCTTTCGCTGTTATTTAGTGATCAGATGAGCACTTTTCCCCTTTGGAAGCAGGGGAAGATTATAATATATTCTTCAAAGATAGCAAAATTAATACACGAGCAGATAGAATTTTACTAATAATTAAAATCCGGTCTTTCTTCGTTGCATATAATATATAACAATTCGAATTATAGTTTTATCGAAATGTGTGCGGTACCTTCAGTAGCGTGTTAATTACATGCTCACAAACGGCGTCAGTATATACAGATATCATTCATGTACCTCAATCTATGAGTCATGGGCCCATTATAGAGCTAGGACGGAAGTTTTATACTTTGGATACTTTGGCCCCCGTGGGGACTCTCATAAGCCATATAAATAAATAGGTGTTGTCTGCTGTTATGATGTTTGTATTTTTTCGTATACTTAATGAATTCACGATACCCACCTATATTGTAATTTTAACTATGCATTATATATTGTCACTAAAATAGAAAGTACTTCTATATAATAAAATGTCTCTTATACTTTTCATATAATATAGATAAACAATATGTACATAATAACGCATGCTTGTGGATGATGTGTTAATTAGCTGTTAATATGATAGTTTATTATACACTATAATTAGAAATTAATTAGTTGTTAATATGATAGTTTATTATACACTATAATTAGAAATTTCTGTTGAACTTTGTTTTAGATTTAACTAATATAAACCGTTTCCAATTATTATTATTATTAGATGAAATTCAATCTTACCTCAGTCAATAACAATATCTGTTTAATTAATTTCTTCAAAGAGTTGTGCCAAAGTTTGATCCAAATTGTGGCTAATAATATCGATATTTCTGTCATAATTAGACATGATATATCGAATGACTAGATGGATTAATTTCCAATTTAGCGGAGCTAATGGTTGGCACTCAAATAAATACACCACACTTTCCCTCTACATTCATCCACAGTCTGGAATATTCTTTAGCTAACCATATTACTAGCGCTATTTCTGCTTTGCTTTTTCTTAGAATATATGCGGGGAAAATGTTACTATTTTCTTATTAAAAGTGATTTATTCTTAAGCAGTATGGCCGTGTGCTGCTTATTGCCTGCGTTATTGAGTATGAAAAGTGGTAAATGTCTGATTTATTTATATATGGTAGATTTGTGTGCAAAAATCATCCAAAAGTAATAAAGATAATATACGTGTTCCTATCACTCGGACAAATTGATATTTTGAGCTTTTATGACGGTTAATAAATACTGATACAGAGAATTATTACTAATTGGCAGATTTCGTTTTATTTAACCGCATTATGCATCCCTTAGAGATCTTTAAACTGATTGCCAAGAAAAAATAGATAATATTATTCTATAAACGATTCATATAATTAATTAGAAATTTTAACAAAAATTTATCCGAATAAAAAAACATCTTTTAATAAAAAGTTTATCTTTTTCATGGCTATATGGGTTTCATTTCATAAATTCTCCGCTATTATATACCTTCTTTCACGATCCATCAACATTTTCGTCTGATCATTCATTGAGCAATTTATGGAGATTAATGTGTGATGTTTGCAATATAAGCAGCTAACATCCGTGTGATTTCATTTGAAAGCTGTCCAATGCGGACTCTCAATCTCTCTCCCTCTATATAATACAGCTCCTATAACGGATCACTGCGTATCTTTATAGAGAGGAGAGTTTTTACTGAGACATCTTACGGAGTTGTTATAGTGGATCATGATCCTTCATTGCATTTTCTCTATAATATTATCTTAACTGACAAAATTGAATTTGTATAAAGAACATAAACCAAATGAAATTGATGTAACGCTAAATTTCGATTGCTATTCTTTTCCAAGATCGCTTCTTTACCTATTATAATCTACAAAATAAACTAGAATATAATACACTATATAAGATATACACATATTGCTGGGATCATAAAATACAAGGTTTTATGAATTAGAGTGTGAAACATATTTTATGCTAATGATAATATTTATTGTGTATCTAAAATTTATCATAAACGATTATTGTTTTATTTTATGACGTTCGATAAATATCTATCAATAGATATTTTCAATTGAAACGATTTCTTAAATATTTAATTATCAACACAGCATTTTCTAATAAAAACTTTATATAAACCAAATGAAATTCCACAACTATATATCTAAAACTCTGGCGGGAGATTCTTTTGAATCAGCCTTTCTTTGTCCTGCGCCGATAATCATTAAGCAAATAAATTTCGTCTTTATAGCAATCAATTACTTCGGGAAGCTAATTGCCTGAACAATTCTCACCTGGGTTATAATCGTTCATTCTATTCCATTTGTCTGATAATGCTCGACGGAAGCGAATATGAAAAGCAAAAGATTTACTGTTTTTATTGTTTTCGAGTTGAATGTTTTATCGTTTTACGGACGCTTCAAAACAAAAGTTTTGATTACTAAGTCAACGGCTGAGATTGAATCGAGAATTGTTTCAAATTTATACACGGGTCAAGCTTTCGGCTTAACCTATACAATCTATACAGAGAATTGGAGAGAACGAAATGTTTGCTAGCTCGAATAGGGGTAGATCAGCATCTGCCAAGACCATCTTGTGTGGTTCCCATCAGACGTATTGTGAAAGATATTCCCAAAAATAGGATTGTAACGTATTTATAATGGAAAGATATTATCTGTCATGTGAAAATGTAGTTTTTTTATCATATAAATAAGAAGTATATATAGTGTGTAATCCAAGTTCTTTTATATTATACGAGCGTTTTTTAAATAGATGTCCTTTTAAAAAAATTAATTTAGAATTAAAATATAGTTTATAAAATAAAATTTTTATAACCGAAATATACTGATTAATATTCAGAGAAATAATTTAGATACGATAACTATTATTTGATGTTGTTATTGAAAAACGTAATTTAATTTATTGTATACTATTCAATTTAGTATTTATTTATATTATTATAGCATTGATATTTTGTAGACTTTTATTAATAATACAACTAATTGATATTATTTTTATTTTTTTCAGCTCTTTTTAACAACAGAGACCTATATGACATCAGCGCACTCAATCCACCCCCAAAATCGGATAATTTTGACAGCAAAAATCCAAATAAAAAGCTGCAAAAAGAAACCATAGTTCGTCCAACTGATCGTGAGTTATTTTATACAACCTTTTGAAAAATATATATTAACACCCTATACTACTCAGAAGTAGTGAATAAAGCTGTATTACATTTTATTAATTAAATAAAGACAAATATTTTTTTTGTATTAATTGTGTAATAAACAAAGTAACGTTTTCTAAAAATAAGGACGACAATCATAATTTTGCTAGTAGAAATGTGCAGTTTAGTTTTCGTAAGTTCCTGTATCCAAAAATACTTCTGCAGGGTTACTTTGACTTTTTTTTACTCTCCGGAAAATGTTACCTTTTATTTTTGGAGTAACTGAGTTTTTGTCTTCAGCTTAGAATTGATTAATTATTCATTCGATTTAGAAAAAGTAGTCTATACTTTCTAACTAAACGCAAATACAAATTGTATTGTGTACTTCAATGTATTAATGTTTTTTCTATCGACACTATTAATTTCATATTTATATTATTATTCATAAATCCAATGATGTTAAAATCAGTTAATCATGTTATATAAGTCACCGTAATTCTTAATACAATGACAAAGCCTATTTAATATAATATGATATTACGATCTAATAGGTATTAACATTCTATTCTTCTATGATTATGTGACCTGATTATTATTTATCAAAGTTCAAATCTTAGTTTAAACATGGCTACATTTTTTTATCAATTGAAATGGTTTGTTTTCATATTTGGTCATATATATTTTCCACTAAAACTCAATATTATATAAATATAAAGAATGATCTTACTTTAATACTAAAACAAGCTAAATGAAATCAAAAGTGGTAATTTTATAAACGTAATCTAGTGCATTTGTAGGAATGCATCGACACTGCAGGTTTGAACTTGAATGCATCAGTGTTGAAGGTACCTCATACAAAACAAACATTTCGGTTGCTCCGAATGAATTCACACATACTCCTCCTTTATATATTCATTGTAGAGTTTTTCAATTTGATGACTTTATACGTTAGTTTTTTATCAACGAATATCAACATATACAATTTAATAAATCTTTAATGTAAGGCATTGTATGATCATATTTTATAAGCTATATATATAAGTATATGTATTACACGTATGACATTCAATCTGTTGTTGTAATTATTCATTGCCCTTATTGGCCATGTATTTATTGACCTCAAATACTATCAGATTGTTGGTTTTATTTTCTGCTTCGGAGTATTTAAAGTGTTTAACAATTTATTATATTACATTACATTTTCTATTACGCAGAATATTCCTGTAAAAACATGGCGCTCGTTTGTACAGAATTCTTTAAATGTATTTTTAAAAATAAAGAAATCCCAATAATATTGAATTGCAAGGTGAAATTGACTGAAAATTTGTTATCACTTTTTATTCAATATTTAAAATAATTCAATGCTAAAATAATTTTCTATAAGAGTATTTAAAAAAAACGTAATAGTCATTCATAATTACTAATTTAGATACATGATGACGTCATCGTCACGAATAATCAAACATACTAATTCAGAGCATTAAATTTCACAGTAAACCGTGAAAATTGTAATATATCTTCTGTAACAAAGTGTTTCAAAGGTTTCTATTAGTTACAAAATGTATGACGTCATCAATCGATTATACATAAAACATTACAAAAATAGTGCTGCTGGCAACGGATTTGAAATCAGCGCATAAAATTACAGGAATCCACCAAGTAACTAAACATATATCTGAAAACAAGGTTTAATTGTGACACCTCATCGCTCGCTCTGACTATAAGCTTTTAATTGCAAATGTTTCAAAATTATATTTTATTATAAATACCATTTTATATAATTGAGAAATATTTGAGATACTCCTAAGAAAATTACAACAAGCCTCTCTGAACTAATGATGGTGATGTTATATTCAGAACTCAACTGCTTCGATGTCTACCAAGAATGCACCCAAGATCCCTTCTGCCTGCGTCACTATCTTCTACTACAGCGCTCTTGTGGCTGGAACTCGGAGACCAACTCCTGTCCTAACTATTCCACCTGCAGTTCGGCTCTAAGACGCACGTACCAACGCTCAAGACCGCTCGTCTACAAAGCGCTCATCTGCGATTGTCCACAGTCTGGTGAGGACACAGAGTGTAGACGCCATAAGGAGATCTTCCGGCCCAAGTGTGCCTATCGCAATCAGACTTCTGTCAACTGCCTCAGTCTCATGAAGCAGTGTGTTCAGGATATGACTTGTTTGTGAGTGGCTATTTGTTTTGTATCCTCTGAATGCTTTCTTAAAAATTCTGTTACGTTTACAATTTTCATAATAATTTATTATAATGAGAGACCAATAATCCAAACTTTTTTATATGATACGTAAACACAAAAAAGTGTTTTTTGTATAAAATTTACAACACATACATGTTTATCTTTCCTTGCAATCATTTAAATATTGATTTGGTTGTTCTCGCGCTTAGTAACCGGATTGGCACTAAGAATAATTTCCTTCCTGCACTTTCAGGGACGCCTACAACGTCTTCACAGAGTTTTGCATCAACCAACGGTCTGGACAGTGCAACTTTGCTCCACAACGGTGTCTGGACTCCTACCGGACCTTGTGGGGCAGTCCTCTCACTCTACAGTGTACCTGTAACAAAGGGGAGACCTACCAACTCGCCCAGCCCAACAGTTTTAATGCCAAAAGTTTACTGACTGGCTGCACGGACTTTCAGAAGGTGCTCTCGGGGCCGCCCTGTCTTAGTGAGTTCATAAAAAAGGACAACTACTGCTCTGAGTTTTGATATTAATTTTCAACTATCTCCTTCTTTTGCAGAGAAACCATCTCAAGTGGACATTCCGTTCATTGAACTCGACTATGTGAAACGTAAGCACTTTCTTCTACATTTCGTGTTTGTTTGTGTACGAACCGATAACACTGTCCTCCACACCCACAGAGCCCTGTGAGGTCGCACGACGCCATAATCTCCCTCTCGACTCCCCGATTCGTGTCTACCCTCCCGAAGCGGACAAGACCTGCTCCCAGCTCTGCCATTGTGGGGGAGGCAGGGGTGGAGGCACCACCTGTGACCAGCTCACCTGCCCCTCTGCAGAATCCTCATCCCTCAACAAAGGAGTATCCCCCTCTAGCTGTCTCTATTACCCCAGCAAAGGGGAGGCCTGTCACTGTGATAATGGGGTACTCACCTGCCAACCTTTTCGGCAGAATGCCATACAAGCCTCTTCCAAGTCCGGTATGCGTTTTGCCGGACTATTGTACTTTCGGTTATCATATATTTATAATAGAATATTTTGCTGTGTCATTAGTTTACGTTTTGAAATATCCTGTTTTGTTTCATTTCGGGTTGGTTTGGTTTATTAAGTTGTCCCTCTCGCTTCAGACGTGACCATATCAGTTGACTACAGCACCGTTGATCAAACAATGCTAGACACGAATTGGCGGGCCCTGGACCTCTCGCATTTGGCAACTCTGCTCACAGACCTCATCCGGTCCAGCACCGGAGCCAACCACTGTCGTCTCGCCCTAAAGACGCACAGCACTGGTAGGGCAGCCTTCCAGCTGGGCATTGCAGTCAACCAGAGCCGCGGGGAGAGATTAATCGATTATTCTAGGGACCTCTCAATGACACCGCGACTGAGGCGTCTGCGAAGGGTGGGTTTCGAGTCAATTAGACTTCATGCGTCTGTATTTATTCCTAATAGATCCTTCTTTCTCGCGTCTCCAGCAATGTCTACAATCGCTTCAACTCCTGCAAGTGATGATCCACAATCGATATCCAGAAATAGTTCACAACGCTCAACTCTCGGTGCTCGTTGGCGCCCAAATAGAGCCCTTCGGCTTCTCGGCTGTCGGTGGTAACAGACGCTCTTCGGGGAAGGAAGACGGACCTGCGGCTAGAACGGACGTCAATAATCGGTCAACTCGGTCATATTTCGCTCCACCATTGTGGGTGTTATGGATTATTATCAGCTCTTTGATTTCATTAAACTCTGTAACAGTTGACTTGACACCTTTGTGATTAAGATTTTCCCTTGTTTTTACAAGATATCAGTTTATATGCATCGGAACAGAATCCACCAGATAAAACCTATCGAGATATTGCAGCGATGTCCGTACTAAGTTTGCAGTTATTATAATTATAATGTGTGATATCTCAAGGAACTAATAATTCTTTTAACTGCAGTGTTTTATACTGTTAACTTTATTCTCGTTAGAATGTCAATTTCAAATTCCTAAGATAATCCAAAGAATGGTCCAGAGAATAATATAATACCAACTGTTACCAAAGTTAGTGCATTCCAGTGATGTATTTTGTGATCCTTTATATTTATATCCCCCATTTATTGATGAGTATAATGTTATCTAAGAAAAGACCTCTTTCAATAATTTGTAAATAACAATCTACTTTTCAATTAATTTTAAACTAAATCAATAAATGGCAGATATAGGCAATGTTCCTGTTTGAAAGTTATCGATCAATATCATTGTCGCTACACGACACAGATGGTGTTTTAAGATAACTTTAAAATGCGTTCATTACCCCACACATAAAGTGTAGTCATACTATTTATACTTGTATAGAATGACATGACACAAAATAATAATTAAAGTTGTAATGTTTCTTAAACGACATATTACAGCATTGATTTCAAACTTGTATTAGTTCATCTAATATAACGTGATGTAATTATGGTCACCGCTTTATACATATAACTTTATTGATTCCTATTATAATATTGTAGATTTTATATCTATCATGAATGCAAACTATTGATTTTAAATATCATGCAACAAGACTATTTTGTACAGTTTTATTTCTCTGATTTTCATCGCAACAATAATACATGATTGTGAACTATTATACAGTTATTGAACACAATTACCCTACCTCCACTTAACTAATAGCTAACACTTCAGTGTACATAATATCCTTTCTTTCCTTGTATATAGGTTCTAAAACGTTCAGAGGCATTATTGTTCATTTATTAGTATCGCATAAAAAATCATTTTTTATCATAAATATAATGACATTTTTGAGATTTTTTTAGACTTTTCAATTTTCCTATAGGGGTAATTTAAATGGAAAATGAATCCTGTACAAAATAATACGAAAAACTAAATTAAAAATATTTATTAATCATTTTTGTTGCTATTGAGTTACTTTTGAATATTTTTATATAATTTTTCCGTAAGTTTGTAATCTAATTTAATGTGTTAAACGCTATTTTATACTGAAAAATTTGAGATAAAATATTTATATATTGAGATAATGAAAATATTTATAAAATAATTTAGTATTACTATTTGTTGAACTCGGTTTTATGAATAAATGCTAAATATGGAGTATTAATATTATTTTTTATAAGATATAGTTGGATATTTACGATAACGACTCATTAGAATTATTTTTATTTCTTCAACAGCTCATTTAATCAACCACCCGAAACTGTTAAATTCTTGCGAAAATAATCTAAATCATATTATTCGTGAGTTATTTTATACACTGCCATTACAAATATTTAGTATTTTCACTTACTTTATTGTACAATGTTTATTTATAATTTAGTTGAATAAATTGGTTTTTATCGTCATATTTCAATTATTTAAAAATTTGACAAACTTAATTAGTTTATTGTAGATTAGAGAGCTAACAAATTGTGGATTAATGCGTTTAAAAGGACTACTAACAACATTTTTTCTAAACGAAATTAACTAATTTGTATTTTTGTTCATTCTACAGTCCTACTTAGCTGTTTGTTAATAGCTTAGCTACAATCGCTAATCCCGAAAAACGAACAATAAAACCGAACTAATAATGTCAGACTTTAAAATTAAAAAAACAAGTTTTTTTAATAATATCAAAATAAATGATATCATATAATTAATAAAACGAACAATTAAGATTATAAAGAATAAAAATTACAGGGAATATTACTGCAATTAATGAAACCTAATGACAAACAATACTTGAATAACACAACAATACTTTCAACAAAAGTTAAAACAAAAATATGGAAATATTTTATGGACAGGGAATTTTCGTTTTCTGATAGAATATATAGTTAAAATTCCTATCAGAATTCCTATCCAATAATTGGCTAAACTTTGGCCAACCTTCTTCGTTATTTCCCAGACATTGTTGAAAACTCTTCGTCTGAACCTGTTGTGGAAAATAAATAAAAATGGACATTAACAATGTTACACTATTAAAACAATCAAATTTATTTTGTTTCATAATATTAATTAGGAATATTTCGTTATTTTTTTATGTTTTGAAGTATAATTAAGAAATATTTATTTTGATGATTTTGAACTGCACGTTGACTAAAGAGAGCATTGATCTGGGGACTTCGTCTCAAAACGGAAGTTGGATTTTGTGATTTAGACTCAGGCACAAAATTTTGTATTCTAGAAGAATGTTTCAATTAATTATGTAATGTTCTATTTTCAGTTTTTGTTTGCAAAAGTGTATTCAATTGGGAGTGTGAGTATTGCTATACAACATTTATTTCAAACTACATATCTAAGTAGAATGAAATGGTTTCAGAATATTATAAAGTTTTGAAAAGGTTGGGAAAAGTAGTCTTAAGTAAAGATTAGTATCTCAATGAAAATTTAATGAAATTCGGTTTCTTTGTTAATAAAGTAGTCGTCTACTATAAATTCTACATATTTAAGAGATATGACCGAAATTTTTAAGTGATTTCACATTTAAATTTATTATTTAATGTAATATTCATGAAACAAGTTTATTCATTGTTACCATAGACAAATATATACAAGGATATTTCGAATTGTATAGAAAAAGACAATTCGAACACTGTTATACTGTATTATAACAGTATCTCACTTACAAATATCACTGTATTATAACATTATCTCACTTACAAATATCACTCTATTATAACATTATCTCAGTTACAAATATCACTCTATTATAACATTATCTCAGTTACAAATATCACTGTATTATAACAGTATCTCACTTACAAATATCACTGTATTATAACAGTATCTAACTTACAAATA
>JAUZNC010060606.1:20402-38136 GCA_034780395.1 Vannuccia rotundouncinata | reverse complement strand
TATTAAGTGACATACATACGTGACACTTTTACTTTATATTAAGTGACATACATACGTGACACTATTACTTTATATTAGGAGACATACATACGTGACACTTTTGCTTTATATTAGGTGACATACATACGTGACACTTTTACTTCATATTAAGTGACATACATACGTGACACTTTTGCTTTATATTAAGTGACATACATACGTGACACTATTACTTTATATTAGGTGACATACATACGTGACACTTTTACTTTATATTAGGTGACATACATACGTGACACTTTTACTTTATATTAAGTGACATACATACGTGACACTATTACTTTATATTAGGTGACATACATACGTGACACTATTACTTTATATTAGGTGACATACATTCGTGACATTACGTGACCTTTTTGCATATATATAAGGAAGTTTCCATTTACTATTTACACTATTTAAAACTAAACATGTTTAAAACGCTTTTAAAAATATATTATATAAATTATTTTAAAATTATAAACTTCTTTTAAAAGTATAGAAATAAAGTCATCTAATAATAAAAGATGATTTTCATAACTCTTAAAATATTTACCATTTTCAATTACATTATAATACTAACTGGTATAATATTTACAATTTATGATTCTATAGTTTCTTATCAGTATTATCAGTTTCTTAACAAATTTACCCCAAAGGTAAACTTCCAAATAGCAAAGTAAATTGTGATAATCAGTAGGAATTCATTCTAACCGCAAACTATCATGAAGCCTTGGCTATTATACTTCGTTATAGAATTTATTCAGTACCTATGCGTAGTTTTCTTTTTTGAATAAAATACAAATAATAATAAGCTCACTACTAGATTTAAAATATGTTTTTGTGTTCCTTTGTACATTTTCTATAAGTTAATATTATATACTTCATATCAACTGTATGCTATATTATCTATTAAGTATTTATATTCCACATCTTGTTATACACTTTATACCAGTCAAAAGCAATAAAACTATACAATTAATTGTCTCCAATCTTAATGTTAATCCCATCTACTGAATTTTATTGCTTGTGTATAGTTAATATTAAATTCAGCCAATGCATACCTGGACTATCTTTAGAGATCTCAAGTGTAAAAGATTCCTTCTATGCCTTGTAATCATGATGACTAAGCATAATTTATAGTGTACACGATGTTCTCCTCAGCAATCTATTGTCATTGTGGTGGTAACAAGGTTGGAGATATTGGGATGTGATTGACGCTCAGGTAATTAGCATTAATAATGCACCGATTGCGTCGTAAAGCAGGGATTGAATTGAGACCTTCTTCTTTATAAAGAGTATCGTTGTTTGCTGTTATTCTTGGGAGAATAATTGTCACTACAACTTGAAGATTTATTTATCTTCCGTGTCTTCAGGACCAATAATTATTCCCGACCAACAGCGACAGCAATAACCGCAGTCAACTTGGTTATTCTTGGATATAAAGTTGATTTTATACAATTTTGGGAAGCTCTCTCGGTAATTGTTCGTGTGAAAATTTAAACTAACCCAAAAATTCACCTTCGTTCTCATAAATTGAATTGAGAGAAAAGTACCTCAATCTGTCCTGTTAGTGGTTTTCTTATAACTTGACAGAATCGATTTGTTTATGTACCGAAATAAAAAGACCAGTGTTACTGGTAGATACAAGACCATTGGAGGACTCGAACTAAAATTGATTGCTCAGGATTATTTCAAGCATCGGTAAGTACAGTTTTTGTATATGTGGCAATACCTTATAAATGAAATAACTGAAATAATATTTTTTTATTTTATAAAAATAATCACGTTTTATTATTTTAATTAAACTAATTGTTCAAAAATTTTGTCTTTTAAAATGTCTCTTTTTTTAGTAAAGTTCTAACTTGAATATTCTTCCCTCTTATATAAACTAATAGTCCTGAATAATGGTTACACAATTATCTAATAAAATGATATTTTAAATATATCGCCTGATATTTTGGTTATTTAAAATATGTCAAGTTGAACAAAATATTTAAAAAGAACTGCATTTAAAGAAAGCTTTTTATATTTATAAATAATTGCTATTTTTTAACTCTGTGTAATTATTATTTATATTATTATGTGTAACAATAAATATTAATATTTTTGAAATATAATCGTAAATATGTTTAATATTTTTTGAAGAAAAATAAGTTAAAATTTCTCATATGGCTAACTATGAGTAGTATACTAATTAATATATCACAAAAGTAGTAATATAATAAATATACTGTACAATTAAAGAATTGAGGCCATAATTCTAACTTAATCATGGCTTAATCATTTTTTTGGTTAAAAGATATTAATATCTGTATAATTTATACTATTAAATTAAATAATCGTTTAATCAGATTAAATTTTAAAATAAATAATATTAATTAATTATGAACAATTTTTAATTCAAACTTTGATAACTTTATTTTTAAATTCTATTTTTATAATTTTATAACAAGAAATAATTTTAACCGTAAAATCCCACCTTAAAAAACATAAACACAAAATTATAATCAGTCAAGATTTTTTATGTTTTATTAAATATCATAATATTTGCAAACTTGCATCAGATATAATATTTATCTCAAACAATTAATAATTGAAATATATTTTTTCTTCCCATATCCGGAGAGATATCCTATAATATGTAATTTATTTAATTAGAATAAAAACATTTTCACTCTCTGTTAGCGGAAATTAAATTTTAAAAATTAGATTTTTATTGGTTTCTATAATTACGATTGTTGCCAGGTAATCTTGAAATTGAGAATTCGAAACACTTCCGTTTACACAAATAAAATAAAATATTAAATTACATTTTGTTTGTGTTTTTATTATTCAGAATTATAACGCATATGTCATTCTTTCTATTTAATACTATATTATTAAAGCATGTCATAAAAAAGCGAATTGTGAACAATGCATAATATAATTTGGAAAAATTACGAGCCATAAATTGTTTCAATAAATTCCACATTGTCAGTTGTTTTGAATCAGAATGAAGAATTATGCTCGAAATGAACTCTTAAATATGTCCTGAATACAGTCATACAGTCGACTTTACCAATATTCACAGTTTATTATAATCACCATAACGACAGACTGTTTAATTTCAAAATAAGCATATCCAGAAATGGAGATTTTTCATATTTTTATTTAATTTGACATAATAACAATATTGTTTTCTGTTAATTAACATTGAAAGTGGCTAAACTTTCCATCAACAAATAGTCGTAATTGTTTGTCGTTTGATTAACATCATGGTTCATGTATCTTATTCATGACTCTCAACTTACACCCAAGTCATGAGATCTACCAATTATACATACCTGAGACAAGTGTACGTCGTATATACCTGTACTAGTATATAACGTATTACAAGTGGGACCATTACCTAATTAGCTATGCACTCTTTGTCCAACATAAAGTCGTGAAATTGTGAAGAATCACTATCTTATGCAAATGATAAAATTTACGAACCAGACCTCCATTTTAAGTGACTTTTATTGCACTACATTTGTGGTCCAACAGTGTATACTGTCCAGGTAAAAGAGTCAATCGTTTGGACATAATAAATTCTGGCGAAGCGAATGCAAATTGTAGTTAACTCTACGAAATTGGATACACCCAAGGGAGTCAGGTGTATATGAGTGGGAGAAAGCTTTTAATCAGTGCTCTATAATAATGAATCGTAATATTAGTATAATTTATTTTCATTTTGACTTGAGAGTTATTGTAACAAGTAGATACTTATACGCGTTTATAGAAACAATCAATGATCATCGGTAACATGAATACGACGATATTTCCTCAATTATAGTCGAAAGTTTTTTAATCTAAAACTCGTATTTCGCTACATGAATGTGTGTAATATATACTTACAGATACGTATTAATACAAATTTATTATATATAGCTGCATTTTATAACTTTAACGCACAAATAGGAAGCAATACTAACAATTATTTATAATTAATTGATTTTTTGAATACTATTTAATACCTACCATAAGACAATTTTACTATTTTCGATTCATCTATATTTCATATCTTTTATCAATTCGGAGGGAAATTTTTAATATATATATATAATATGGAAATTTTATCTAAACCATTTATAGTTTTGAAAATATATAGTAAACACTATATTGCTAAATTGCTAGATTTAAGTTCAAAGTACAGGGTGATCATAAAGTCACGCAAGTGAAATGTGTAAAATGTGTAATTAATAGTAACAAAGCAATCTTGTTTGGAAACTTTCCGCAGGGATTTCTTAGGACTGTTCACAATGGCACCTTGAACAGCAGCAACATCTTCATCAGTAAAAGAAGGTCTCCCACTTTGTTTGTTATCTAACACTGATCCTGTCGATTAGTCGTTTAATCGTGGAATCGTGTGGTGCTGCAGCCAAAGGATTGAGATTATGGAGAGCCTGTTTAGCCTCAGCATAACTCCCACTTCTGAAATAACTCTCAACTATGCAAACACGTTCGGCAGTGCTATAGACCATGACTGAATGCTGAATAATGCATATGATTTAAAAAGAAACGAACAGTTTTTAATTCTTATTAAATTAGGCCATTGAATTTCGTCCAAATTTAGATCAATTTGGAAAATCCAAAATTTATAAAATAAGCATTGTGTATGTCTATATTTAGATCAAGTTAGTGCAATGATTCTGGTACGTGCAATGATTCTGATCCTAGCGTCATTTATCACCGGGTCACCATATCAAAAACCTCCCTGTTCGACGTCTCCATCTCCTCCCTTCTGTTCTTCTCCACATCCTCATTCTTCACCCCTTTCCACTCTATTGTTGTGTCAATCCTCTTCTCTCATGGTGACCTCATCCTCTGAAACTTGCTCCTTCCTCTTCATGCCACCCCCTCATCATCATGCCTGTCTGCATTCTCCAGCCCCTCCTCTTCAATCTCTCCGTGACCACCTTAAGCATTTTCTCTCATCACACTCTCATGCACCTCTTGTATTCTACCTTTCACCTTCTCTGTGCCACCATTTTCAGCTCTCTCAGTGTCAGCTCTACCAGCACTGCTTCACTTGGCAAACTTGTCCCCATTCCCACTATCACCCTTGCTGCTTTTCTCTGTATGCTCTCTGTATGCTCTCATATATAATAACACCAACATATAACATGCTCTTCATAAGCTTTGCTCCACCACCACTTTCTTCCTGCCAAAGCTCTTAGAAGCTTTATTCTCTTCCTTACCTTCTCAACCATCTTCTCTACATGTTCTTTAAAATGTTTCTGTTGTAAGTTTAGCAATCTTTTGACCTTAAGCGGCTGAAAGGGATTTATTTTGAATATATTTACTAAGATTATCTGATATTTTGAAAACTTTCAAAACTCATCTGCACTCCTACTTTTTGTTTCAAGATCTAACTGACTACCAAAATGATCGCTCCATAGTATTTTTAAAGATAATTACAGATACAAGGGGCAATGATTTATTAAATGTACATTGCTTTGTTACTATTAATTACACATTACAATATACACATTTCACTTGCGTGACTTTATGATCACCCTGTATTTGAGGCAATATCTAAATTTCATTTGATCAGCTGTTCCTATAGACATATAGTAACAATTTTAATTAATAAATCTGGTTTATATTAGTGCTATATACAGGCAGAGACACATTCAATTATATCACTATGATAAACAGAATTAATTCAATATATAACTATTGAGAAAGCTAAATTAATAGTTCATTGTTAAAATATGGAATTCTGAGGCTAGAAATAAAACAATATTTTGTTGTATATTATATCGCTCTCTCAATCTTATTGCAAATGACAAAAAGTGACTTATTAGTTATTGATTGCATATTACTCCGTCTAACTCATTCCGAAACCGGAAAAATTTAGTTAAAAATTAGCTAAAACTAAGAAGTGTATAATTATTTTTGAAGAAAAAAACACAAACATTTCTCTAACTATCGCTAACTAATAAAATAAACGAATCTCTCGTATATCGCATATCATTTAACTCAGGTATTTAACCCAGTTGACAAAAGTCGACTACATATTCCTTGATTCACTGTCGGCTACAGGAAGCCTCTTCGAGGGGCTGCCTATAACTCAACTCTGTACCCACGTAGTTAACGAAGAATGTTTGGTATTTTGTAAAAAAACTGGGTACAGTGTACTCTTTTAAGAGGAACGAAATGTTACTTTAACCGTTTAGGACAAGCAAATTCCGACTCGGTTTTACGAGTATGAGTTGTTGTGTAATTAAAATGGTCGGTTGCATTTGTTTTAATGCATAGTTTAATTCATGGACAAACGCACAACCTAAATTGTATGAAAATGTTTATTTAATAATCATAGCAATACCATTTTTCAATTTATAAAGAAAATCTTTATACAGAAAAGATCTTTTTATTATTTGTAACTATAAATAGGATAAATTGATGTTAATACTGTTTGATTACAACTGAATAATGGGATGTTTACGTATGTGAACAATTTCAGTATAGGTAACATTAAATTAAAATGTACATATTAATTTTTAATTTTTAATTTTCAATTGACCTTTTCATGACAGTATAGTCAAAAAATCATTTTACTTTTTCTGTTATAGCTTTGAAA
The DNA here is from genome assembly GCA_034780395.1 of Vannuccia rotundouncinata. Lineage (NCBI taxonomy): Eukaryota > Metazoa > Platyhelminthes > Proseriata > Coelogynoporidae > Vannuccia > Vannuccia rotundouncinata. The sequence continues at coordinate 31,508 of JAUZNC010060606.1, read as the reverse complement.
GGGAACTATTCTAAAATGTTTAATGGTTGGACGATTTTCCTATTCATCGAGAGAAACTTATAAACAAAGGAACAAAAACTCTATTGAGCAATGTTATATTATAATAATTTTGCATTTTCTCAACGGTAAAGCTTCTTTCAAAACACTAATAATGACAAAATTCAGCAAAATAAATCTCTTAAAAGTTCTATTAGTTGATGACTATATAAAAATTGAGAATTGTGTTTTGAAGAAAAAAGCTATAATTTCGATATTTTTATTTGGAGACATTATTTCAAGATTTGATTACGTGTTCGAAAGAGCGTAAAATGTCGTCTACATTATGAGTGCTGACTAGTGTGTATATCTAGTTATCCATTACTGAATCGGAAAAATAGTTACCACCAATAAATAAATGTAATTATTTATGCTGTAATGAAATTTTCATAATACATAACCTTCTTTATTTGTATTGTATTATAATAGCTGTCTATCAAAATGCAATTTAAAACAATTATTGGACTGAAAAAATTGCGTTATTTCATCGAAAATCTAATTGTTTACATTTTAAAAAATAAATTCACTTAAGTTCTTATATCGATTTATTACGAAGTAGCTTAATATTAAAAATAAATGTATATGAGGCAAATTTGTTTACTGGATTTTTAAAGAAATTTGTAAAAGGAAAATTGGCTTATAATGCAAAGGTGTTTTTCTAAAAGGATATTGTGACCTCAGATTTATTCACAGTTTTATGTTTTCAATCAGAAAATTCTAAAAGCAGATTTTTTAATATTTTTCAAATTTAAAAAATAATAAATTATGATATTATCTTAGAATGAATTATAAATATTTTATTCGGTTTGAATTAATGAATATATCTATAGGACCTATTGCACCAAAATGTAAAGTCTTTAAATAATAAAGCAATTTATAATGTATATCAAGCTTATTATAGGTACTTAACTAAAATATAAAATAAATTATTCAAAAATTTCGCTTGAGGAAGTATAAAAAAGCTTTGAACAATAACATATGTAAGCTTTTTTTGATAGTTTTTGCGTACATACACGTAACATATTTCTAAAACGGATGTCGACAAAACACTGTTTTGAACAAGAACTGGAATAGTGAAATAATGTCGTTATTGTTGATAATTACTCGCTTTAAAATATTGAAAGATAAAGTTAAATGTATGTAATTTTTAAAATACGAACTATACTATATATAATTTATTGATATTTACTAAGTCTACTGAAAACCCTTTGGTTACCTATATACTAAAGATCTCTTACTAAGACGTATTATATATACATGTTTAGCATAAAAGTAACTTATTATAGAATAACTTTTGAGTTAAAATTTTTTTTAATATTTTATTTTTTAATTAATTAACTTTTGTCTACATATTACTTTATATGTTTAAAAAATCAATTTTAATATAATCCTTCTTCTTTTATATGTATAAGGTAATGAATGCTGTGAATATATATATATAAATATTACTATATAATTATAATTATATTTAATTAATTATTAAAAAATATATATAACCATTATTGAATTCTAAGTCTACATATAAGTTTAATTCTAATTCTAATTCTAAGTATATATATATATAGAACGGTCAAAATATTTTTATATTGTTAGATCTGGGTAACTCCATTGAGAAAAGTCAAATATTAGAATTATATTTTTTGTAAAAAATGTGTCACGGTTTGTTTAAATTTATCATATAACATTCGATGTTTTGCAACTTTACACATTTTATATATGATGTTTATTTAAATCGCTATATCTTTCTGGACATGTAAAAATACCAACGAAAATAAATATATAAATTATAATATTTAATATTTAAAATCTTTAAGGAAAATTCTATACAGTCAGACGTTACTTTTATAGTTGAGCCATCTTATATATATTTATTTATTTTTATTTTATTAAACCATACCACCAATGACCGAAAAAGCAGAAACATCTGACAAATGTTTTTTTTTCAAATTTAGATTAACAGCAGCGTTGTAATTTTATACTGCACATATCATTTTATTTTATTTGCATGGGAAGCCCTTAATGTATGATATTATACAATGCATTCGAGTAAACGTACAATAAAACTGTAACACATTCCAAACCTATATACGTCACCCGTGACGTGGAATGCTGAGGTGTATATTAATGGGGGGCGTAACATTATAGAGAGGTCACTTTTATTTCTACATATATTTCATCATGTGTCCTGCTGTGTCCTACTCTATATATTTAGAGTCTTGAAGAGACTTGAGACTATAATAGATGGATTTTTATGGATGATTAAAATTAATATTCTTTATATGTCGCTCTGTGGGTCTTATGGACTGACCATTAATGTGCAGTATACCTAGAACAGCACTTACAATTATATACTCACCCTTACGAAGGATGAAAAATGGATGAATCTATATGTATAAATGAGTTAAAGAAAAAGGTATATTTACTGGCAGATAGTATTGAAATAATAATTTGAAGAAGGTTGCTTTTGATTTCTTGCATAGATAAGCTGAAATATTTGAATGGCGATATTTCAATTAATAATTATATAGTCTATCTAACCTCTTTTATGTATAATTAATGTAAATGATAGGGCCACAGGGGGCATATAAGCGGTAATTTAAAAGATACTCATTATATTAGTGATGAGTATTTTAGTCAGCAGAGATCTTACACTAATTGATGATTTCATTATAATATGCGAAGACGATTTATACTGAGGAATAAACGCGAGGCAATAATTTCGTCTATTTGAGGGAGTGTTAATGACAAAATATACATATAGTTAAAATAAACAAGCTTTGTTATTATATTTTATTCATTTTAAGAATGACAATTTAAGACTAATTTTACAACAAATTAATAGAAAAATTGCAAAAGCAGTTAATTTTAATTATTTTCAGAAAAATCGATTTCGTAATTTTCAATAAATTTCTAGTATAATTGTTACTAATTCTATACTAAATTTACTTTAAAATACTTAAACATTGTTGTCATTACAAGATACACTTTATCTGTAATTTTAAAAGCAACGTTTTCCTAGAAATTGTTTATTTTTGCACAAATTATGTATTTTTTCAAATTAATGTAATTTTTGCTTTGAAAGTTTATCCCGCGCATTAAGTTTCTCAGAAAAGATTACAATTCTTCAAATTAATTTCGACAATTATTATCTCAACGAAATAGTATTCAATACACGCCGTGTTGTTTTTGTAAAAAATGCAAGGTTCAAAATTTATTTAATTATTCTCAGCTTCAAAAAGCTCCTTGGTAAAAGTCAATGGCCCTTAATCGATCACCCCTTAAAGCAGAAATCGTCGCGAGTTCCGCACGTAGGCGACATCTTGAACTGCCTCAGTGAGCACCAACCCTTCTTTGCAGTCGGAAAAATCTTCCCGGGAACTGCATACGTTTGGAACCACTCACATTCCTACCTATGAAATAGTTTTCTGTCAGTACCTTACTGTTGGAATATAAGGGAACAGATTTTATCTCTTTAGAAAGCTGTGGGGAAGAGCCTATAGCTTTAAACCTGGGAAACCATCCCTTTGGCAAAATTGTCTCAGTATTCAGGTATAGTTACATTATTGAGAGTTCATAACAGCGCTCAAAATAGTAATCTCGTTGTCAGTCTCTGCTCTGTGAGAGAAGGAAGCAGTGTTCACCTTCCTTGCTGAAGGTTTGTCGGCTTTTGATTGGATGGAATGGCAGAGTGACGTCATCCGCATTTGCAGTATTGTTATTGACTCAGCACCGCTTTTGTTCTTACAACAGATCGGGCGATTTTAACAGGCTGTCTGCTTTTTATGTTGTGTGTCTTTAATGTAAAACCCAGTACAATCAACCTGTCTATCTTGAGAAATCTTCGTGTCTTATTCGTTGACTCCTCGCGTATACCCCGAAGACATTTAAAACTCAATTTAATAAGATCGCTTGCTTCAGAAACACACAAAATCTTCATAAATTTCACTCCAATATAACGATATTTAAGAAATTTCAAAGTTCCTATTTTGCATTATTACTCGAATGCAGTGCAGCCGAGTCTTTTCAACCTCCACGTAAGCCTTAGTTACTTTCCTAATCTCTTCCACTCTCCTCTTCCTCCCCGTCTTAAACAAAAAAATAAAGACTGTTACACCGTGTGAAGGAACTGCAACGCACTTTCGAAACCAGAACTGAATCCCTCTCAGAATTGACCGCTCTCGATAACTCTTGCTCTCCAAATTCCGACCCAATTCAAATAATGGCTTCGCCCAATCCTCCACCCCCTCAATCACCAAGAATGTCCGCCATGAACGGCCGGGGCAATAGTTCCCCAATTGAGTCGGGCTCACTCAATGACGACCGCATGATGGTGATGTCCCAGTCAATTGACTCTTTGCATGCGATTGGGGTCAATGGTGGAGTCGATGGAAATGATGTAAGTTGTATACTCTTTATAAATTGAAATGTCTCATTCAATTAAATTCATTACAAACAAACACGTTTTATATTGAAGATACTGTAAAAATATATAACCGGGTTTAGCTTATACAACAAACATTGCATAGATAATTTGCTCCCTATACACCTGGCTTTAGACACATGGACAATTTACTATATAGTTGCTTGTGGGAAACCCTTCAAGGATTCAATCACTTAATCGACACCTGAAATTGACATTGATGTGAGCTGGTAAAACACAAAATTATTGTAGTTAACAATTTTTCAGACAATCATTGGTGCATACGCAGAACGCTGAATATAAGAATATAATAAAATGCTTTTAGGACAGGCATCAATCCGTGGGTTTCTATATGTATATATATATACGCATCCAAATACAGAGGTCTATGCAACCTCCACACAATAATTGAATCCAACCAAAAAATCAACTCGCTTTTTCTTCCCTCTTTGTTTTCCCAGAGGGGGACTATAATGACGCTTTATTTAGAAATTTGCAGAAAAGAGAATATTGTGATGACTTCACCTGTACATCTAGTAACATTGAGATAAAACAAGACATTCTATATTATTCTTATATTATTGGTATTTTATTTCTATAATGTATTATTTTAAATCTATATTATTATCCGCCAAAATAAACTAAGACTTTACAGTAATAATATTTGAAATCCTTTAAAGACGCTTTTAATTCGAAAAAATTCAAACGATAATTTTGTTTAAATTCAAATAGAATAAATTCGTAATTTGTATATTCTTAAAAAAAAAATGAATATAATATTATATTATGCTTTTGTAATATTGGTCTTAGTAAAAATAAAGGTTAAATTCAAATAATTATTTTTATATATTTTGCGAATTATATATATAAATATATTTATCAAATTTTTAGATTAACAGATTATTATTATATGTTATCTTTACTTTTAAAATGACTATTTTTTTATTTTCTAAATTGTTTTAATTAAATAACCATACCTAAATAATTATTTATTAATTTTAAAAATATTATTTAATTTTGTCAAGAATTTGAAGTGAGTTGGACTCTCTAAATTTAACAGTTTGTCTTGTGTTATAAAAAATAAAATAATAAATAAAGGAAAAGACAGAGAAGTGGTTTATATAAAAGAAAATATTTAGAATTGAAGCAGAAATTCGATTGGATTATTGATCGTATAGTATTATAGTTCCCCTTTTAATTAACAGTTTGACGTTCATGTATATTTCTCAATATATGGAGAGTTGGACCATGTGAGTTAAAATTTAATAAGACTGAAAACCGTTTCACACAGCCCGAGAGAACGTATTGAGTGATAGAGATCTTCAGAGCCTACGATGAACTGGGGGGGGGGGGAGGAGGAGGGGCTATTTCGTTGTCTTCACGATATTAAAGTTAATTCTTTTTTACGCGAGCGAGTCAAGACATGTGTTTTCATCAAACGTCGACCACACGAGACACTCCCCAGAATTTAGAGAAATATTTCCCCCTTGCAGTTGGCTTATAGTATAATGGACGACATCGCGTGTTACTTGTGTTGGGGGTAAATAAATAATCAATTAATGGTATATTTTGGGCCTTTGATTAATTGTTGAGGAGTAGAGAGTGAGAGATTTAGAGAAAGTTTGTTATTATCAGGAATCTGTAAAACATAAATAATATTTTAGTGATATATTGTGCAGAAAGAATTGTTGAAATGTTGTCGTGAATTAAGTTTAAATTGGTTTTGTTTTTATATTCTAATTCCAACTCATTTTAGTTCAATCATATACGTTTCATATACGTTTAATATACGTTTTATATACGTTTTTATACGTTTATACGTTTAGTATACGTTTTATATACGTTTTTATACGTTTATACGATCATATACGATCGAAACTATTTATTTTAATGTATAATTCTTTCAAATTAAATTTTAGGTAATTTTATATTCCTTAAATGAAATACTTATTTTTATCACAAAGAGTATATTTGACCTCATGTTCAAATGCATTTGTATATGTATAATATAATAGTATATTATACATATTATAAGTCTGCATTATGTTTTCCATGTAATAGCGTTGACATAAAATGGAAATCCAATTGATTGATTGAAAATTGATTGACACAGATTATGCTCCATAATTCACACGCAAGAATATGACACAGACTCATCGACTTGAGTATAATTACATATGTTATGCCTGGGGGCAGTTACACAGACAATGAAGTTGACATAATAGAGTATAATTTTCTCTGGGTATATGCTATAGTCCACTTAGGCTTGTTGAAAAGTTATGCCTCATTAAACATGGCCTATTGTATAGGTACGTCAAGTAATACTATTTTACAAATTGTATTTTATGTGAGAGTTAGTCGCATCAAGAGTTGGTGGCGTTATAAAAAGGAATTAATAATTAATTATATCAAAATGAAATAGACACATTTAAGTGGTGTATATTTAATTTACATTAAGATTTTTTTTTTTTAGTAATATTAGTTTTTTTAATATACGTTAATCTAACCAACGATAATATATGATGTTAATATATTTATTTAGTAAATTAATACGAACCATTATTCAGTTTTAAATGTTTAAATATAGAGTAGAACTTTTAAATTAATTTTCAATATTTGATTTAATTAAAAAGTGACATGAACTTTCAATTGTAATTCGCAGTAACAAAATGCAGATTTTTGGTCACAGAAAAGGTCACATTTTGCAAATTATGTATTTTTTAATGGTTGTCAATACTGCATATATATAGCGACTTCATTTCTGTATTTCCTCTGTATAATTTGGCCAAATTGTAACATTCACCGGTGAGAAGTGGTGTGAATTTCCGCCTTAGATATGTTTTACCTCCAAGACAGAATTCTGGGTCAGAAGTGAAGCCCACTACAGCAGACACATAGAGAAAACTTCTCACTCAATCGCGCCATCACAAAGCCAAAAAATCATTCAATATCATTATATCACTCTTGTATTTTAAGAAAAACTACGCATGTGGTCAGTATATATTTACACATATAATACATATATTATATACTTATACACACAAGCATGCTTTGGATATCAGATGAAATAACTCCACCTGCACCTTCCTCCAATGCGATCCCCTATAGACGCGGTCCTATAATTTAATTCTAGCTGCAGATAGTAATTCGGCATTGAAGTTTTCGATACAAGGAAGCTTTGTATTTGTAACTCACATTACAAACATGCAACACATTAATTCAGTAATCTAGACGATTTGTAGAATATAGTTTAAGATCTCTTCTCATGCGTCCATATTGTTTCAATTATTTATCCTTAAATGGTTAGTTTAACAAATCGCCTTAATTCGTTGAGAAATAATCAATGAAATACAAATCAATATATTTACTAAGTAACTTTATGCAAATTACTTCAATTAATTATTTGTGGTATCAATTTTTACAGTTAATAATAATTTCAAAATCTTCAAAAGTTTAACGATTTTAAATTCGTACCTTTCAAGCTAAGATTTCTGTTATACATAATAACTATTACCTAGTTTAATGATTAAATGTATAAACCCTTCATGCTAAACTTTATGGGAAATAACATTTACTTTATTATTCGAAGAGTAAAACACTCTATATAGTGAAGTGATAACTGTCACTTATAATTAGTCAACATTAAGAATTAGTCAATATTGCAGGAGGGAGAGAAAGGGAGAAATATATAGCTAACATAAGGGGAGACAAAAGAAATCGAGTCATTATGTTATAGACAAGTAATTCTTTTTCACAGGGTGAGCGACTTCAACAGTTTTTTGGGTTTGATTCTGGCGAAGTTCGGCATTGTTTGATTATCAGACATTCTAGATTACAACAAAAACACACCTTCAATTGTGTTACTCTCATTGAAGAAAAGAATGATTTTTACTACAAAGTCTGGTGTAAAATGTATAGATTATATATAGTTTTAAATTGTTCAAAACTGTCCAAAACAGATGACGCTAAAACTAAAAATATCATTCATTTATTCGTTTCTAAATTCGTAATTATTGCAACTTTGTTTTCTCTTCAGTTTGGAAACTATTACAGAGTGTCTAGAATAACGATTTTAAAATGTTTTAATTAGTTTTTTTTGTACAGCGTATCAATAACCTCCAACTTATATAAGAGAGCTCAGAATAATTGTGAGAGAATCCCAGCAAAATCGATATGTATATAGGAAAGCTTTTCATGAAATAAAAAAACAGAATAATTCATAAAATTTAAATTAAATTTGTAAAAGACAAAAATAAATAAATAATTGCAATGTTTGAATTCTCGCTAATTAAAACAAAATGTCAATTCCAGAAGTGATCAAAATATATAATGTGTTATTAATTTGTGTATATTTTGATTTAAATTTTCATTCCAAATTTTCAAGAATAATTACTTTTTGATTGAAAAAGAATTGTCTATATTGCTAAAAATTGAAAATATAATAAATATATTTATTAATTTTGTTATTCTTGCATTAATCTAAAACTGAATTATATTCTATATAGAGATTATTTAATGCTTTGTTTTATAGCAACTGTATTCTAGCTTCACAAAGACTATAACTAAAATTGCAATATTCATATGTTTGAGCTATACATTTTAAAAGAAAAATAAAGTGTGCTACATTATTAAAGGCGTAAACTGAGTTCTTTGCAAGCCATTAGTCATCAAATATATATTCCATCTTTCAAAAACAATCGACAACCCTGTTGTCGACATAATTAATAGTTGGAAACCCAACTGGATGGATTAGTTTTGGGACAATGAAACAGAGGCATATATAGGGGGAAATGACTGTTGGTTAACATCTTATTCTCTTGGCGTCTCAGAGAGGATAGTTAATGCCATCCCTTACACCGGAGCAGCATTGTTCTCTAAACCCTTTAACACGCTTTCGCCCTAGTCTCCATTATTCCCAAGACTTCGAGCTCCAGGTTTGCGTGTCGTCAGATGGAACAGCTGAGCTCAGCAGGGGTGCTCCACTCCACGTTGAGAATAGACCTTTTGAGTCTTTCAGAAAAATAGATTTGAGTGAGCTAGAACGAATGGCTACCCATATTATACCTTCTTGAGAACCTACATATACAGCTACCCTTCTGGCTATAGTTGGGGGTGTCTTTTACTCCCATTATATTCCACAATTCTGTCTCCCCATAATCTCCAGCAAGATCAAGCGCATCGTGTCGCGCGTCGTTAATTAGTTTTAAGATAGAGCTCGGACAGTTGATTCTAGTTCTCAATCGTCCACTGCACCAGGACTCCCTGCATATACGGCCAGAACTTCACATACAGCGCTGCGGTTATTAAGCGAGGAACTATAATATTATACATAGGGGCAAGGAAGTAGGAGTGGTCATAGGGACAGTAAGTACTCTACATAGAATCGAATGACAGAATCGACTTGATGCCAACGTTTTTAGTAGACTCGCTCCATCTTCCTCACTCATTCGAGTCTTACTCCTAGATTCCTTCTGCTGATCTGTAGGCTTTCCCAGACTTTCTCGCATAGAACCGTATTACTCTTCTCCATAGCTATGCTGCAAAATATAAGAACACTTTCGAATCCTGTTACCCCGTGTTCGGAGGAGGGAAGCGGTATTCCCCTGGGTGCTAAGTACGCCTGAACATTGGATTTAATTTTCTTCTAACAAGTCACGTGACTGCAGATATTTCTTCCTGAAACAATTGTCCCATCAAGAAAATGTCAAAATGCAAAATATTTTGAGTAAGGTACACACAAAGGTACCCTACATTATATACATTATAATTTTGGGAAAACAGATAAATTCTTCATAAGTCGTTTTTTCGAATAATATTGAATTGGATGAGAAAAAATTTAGGAACAAATTTCTGGCGAAACTGACTTTTTATAATACATATATTTTATGATATTAAGAAATATAAAGACAATGCAATGGGACCATTTTAATCTTCAGCTTCCTGCGACCATTCAAGTATCGTGGTTATCTATAATTCTCTGGATTAAAAAAGGGACTTAAATCGGATTCTGACTGTCTTCGGTGTTAATAGTAAATGAATTCTTGAGGGACAAAGACTACTGACAGAAAAATTTACTTTATAGAGTTCCCGTTAAAACAGATATCATTAAAAAAGTTTTTCCCATCCTTTTTCTAAGAGATTACTAGCAGATTAACTCTTTTTAATATCAATTTTGCATTCCATTTTTGCTTCTGTAGAATATCTTCAACACTAATGTAATATTCAAGAAATATCTTTTGTTATCATAGAACTGCATTTGTTTCAACATTCAAGACAGGTTTCATGTTATGCATATAACTAATATAACTAATAATAATATAATCTAGCTGCGTGTTTCTTTTAATCACTTAAAAGGAAAATGGCATTTTTTCTTAAATTTATCTGGAAAATTATTATTTAAAAAGCATAAATGTTGAAGCAAAAAAAAGTTATAATTCAGAATTTTTAATGTGTTTTATATATAGCTATCACAAATGTTAACTGTGTAGTTGAAACTGTATCTATTTATTAATGAGAAAAATCAATTTAAAATATTGGTATAAGACAAAAACCGCAGAGTTAGAACGTATACATATATAGCTGCTCAGTTAATTGTGAGTGCAGGAATAATGCAAAATTCTATACAAACGGAGTGATATTATACCTAAAAT
>JAUZNC010060606.1:0-16474 GCA_034780395.1 Vannuccia rotundouncinata | reverse complement strand
AAATATTAATTTTTAAATGGCGTATGTCAACATATCCTCATATTATAAAATATCAAATTGATTTATGCTGCTGTTATGGATTTTTCTATTCAACCTAGATATATATCATAGACATAACAATTTTCATTGCTTTATGTTAATTAGATTGATATTTTAATGTGTAGAAATGAAAGAGGAATTCATTAAATGTTGAACCTATTTTCACAACCGGTATAATGTCTGTTATGTCTTTCAAAAGTAAAAATAAAAATAAAACATATACCATAAACTTCAAAGGGATCCATTTTTACACAACTATATATTAATGCTACATGTTTTAAGTTTAGAATCTTATTTTTGAAAAAAATTTAATTTACATCAGAATGTTGTCGGGATTAATTCTATTATTTTAAATAATTGACCCCTGCTTGCAAAAATAAGTAATTCAATACTTTTGAATGAAGCAAACCTTTATTTTATACAATATGAAATGAAAATATCTACTTTAGACGATAAATAGATGACCCATCTTCAAAATAACATACGATCAAGGCTCTTCCACAACTTTGTGTTCAGTAGATATAATTAAAAAAATTTCATATATCGATATTCGAATATTCAATTGTTGTGTGTTTAAATTTAGATATGCAATTTATGCATAACAATATTCACAAAGTTTTGGGAAAACTTGTAGTATGATTTTCAAAATACATCCTTGAATCACAAACCTTTTGATTCACAACGTTAGCTAAGACGATTTCATGATCAAATCAGTGCACGTCTCGTTCATTACCTGCATTTTGGTCTCTTATTACGTTAGCTCACAGGATCTCTCTTTCTTTCTCTACACACCCTACTACCTCCTTCCTTTTGTTCTCTTTTCTCTATTTCTAGGGTTTCGAAAGTGCCCAGCTAAAATCGTTTAGTGAAAAGTTGGGTAAATTAATGAATGTGAGTTTTGTGAAAGGGACTGACTTGACTATGCAGTGAGAAATTTGGTCACAAGAAATTGGGCAGCAGTTTGACATCTGTGATATAGCTATACGCACTTACTTGAGTGCTGCACTTTGGTTTCCAAAGAATACCAAACCCATTTACCTTCAAAATAATGAGTTATTCTATAAAAATGTGTTAAATTTAAATAGACTGAAAAACTAAATTTTTTATATATATAAATGTTCAAATTATTGAATTAGATTGTGGTTTATAAAATCGATTATTATTTTACAGTTTTATTGATTAGATTAGTTAAAATGCATAATGATCAGTATTAAGATTTTTTCAAAATTTTATGGAAAACCTCATGTACCACTTTTTTCTAAAGTAAGTGCGTATTTTTTGTAATAAATCACATTTCCAACTTTGAACTAAATTCACACCAAATATTTCGGGCTGTATAAGGATTGCCAATAGCAGCAAAACTCACGGTGTAATCCAAAATGTGATCAGTATCTCACGATGGAGCGGTGAACTAATACACTCACGTATTTCTCACTTCTATACTACTTTCACGAGTAATATATAACTTCTCACAAAGTATAATAAATCACAGAACCACTATCCCTATTCCATAATTACACTGAGTATACTTATTATGTATAATCTAAAAATCACCAGGACACGCGTCATTCACGAACATGTTACACTTTTTCACTTTTAGTCTTCCCACAAAACGTTCTGAGACCCCCTTCAACTTTCTCCTATATTCCCTCCTGCCTTCCCCCTCTCTCCCTTTTAATACGGTCAACGTTTGTATTCAAAAAATGATAATAAAGCCCTAAATTATTTTAAATTTCAAATCTCTTTCTATAACATTTATATTGTATAAACACACCTGATTATAAATTGGTGAATTGTTGGTTGAAATTATTCTCATTTTTTGATTTTGATGATGGCCAGCCTTATATTCAACTTTCACTGAAAAACAAACCAACTTTTCCCTATTAATAATGGTCACAAACGATTTGTATAACAACACAGAAATGAGGAATTGTAGTCAATGTCATTTTATTTGCTTAGCACATTTATTAAAATCAATCAAACGTGCTTCTGTTTGTATACATATATTTATTTTTATAGTATATATATTTGTTGTCATTTCCTCTTCATATATAATGTAACAAATTCACAAAAAATACCTCACTGTGCAACATATTTTGAAATTAGTACGATTTTTAGAATTATTTTAAATTGCTTTTATTTTATAAATTATGTCATTTTTAATAGTGTTTATTATTTAAGAATTATTTATATATATTATACAGAGATATTAATAATAATAACATGTATGTTATTTTTTAGCTTTTCCATATCTCAAATGTAACCCCAAAAAATAATTTTAATAAAAAAAATTTGGTTTCAATATTGCTAGATTGATTATGGATCAATATTTAATTGAAAAAAATGAAATCCGTTTATAAAGCCACCCAGAAAAAAAGATCTGTATTTACATATATACTTATCTGTCAAGAATTGACGTAAATATTATTGCAAAATAATTTCTCATTTCCCCATCCGTGATTGTTGAGCTGTGTACCTATTATAGTACGTCTGGTTTGAATATATACCCACCAAAGTTTTATATATGCATTTGCACGACAGATGAAAAGCAAAACTATATATAATGCATGGACAAGGAGGCTGTTGAAGATATCGTATTTAGGGGGTTTGGGGGAGGACTGACAATAGGGGGTAGTCAGTATAGGATGTGGGTACAGGGGGTGGATCGGAGAGAAAAAGTGTGCGCGAATGGACAGCTAATCATGCCGGTCAACGATGATGGAAATTCGGCAAAAAGAATTGACTGGGGATTGCTCAAACCTTCTGCCAGAGTCGATAACTATTTAAAACCCAGAAGACATTCTACACGGGATAGTTTTGGAGATGGAATGGGTATAGGTGGGTTATAGTATATAGCCACTGAGTTGGACAAGGGGAGCAAGCTATAGAATGGTATAGCGATGAGGGAGAAAGGAGAAAGAGTCGAATGAGCAAAAACGGGAGGATGAAAAAGAATCTGAAAAAGGAGAAAGGAAGACCCGCCATTTTGGGTAGGGATGCGTGTTGCTCAAATTGAATTTCAAGATCTCCCAGGCAGATGTCATCTGCAATAGTTTTATGCATAAAATATAGAAAGCAGCTTTTATTAATGTGAAAAATAAGGAGACGAGCAAGAATAATTATTTTGTTCAAATGATGATAAGTGTTTGGCAAAGTGAATTATAAGTGTTGAATTAGTTTTAAGTCCAATTTATTCAAATGCATCGATAAATAGTCAACACGTATATATTAAAATGTTTTGTTGTCCATTATCATAAAGTTATGATCATCTATTTCACATTAAACGTAATTAACCCAACAAATACATTTTCATTTCTTGACAATTTAAAGGTGACAAAATAAATTATGTATCGGAAAAAATGTTTTTAATTATAACCAAATTGATTGCGTATTGATAACTAGAGAAATGTTGCAACTCATGGACGTCCAATTCTCATTTTAAAATGTTTATTCTGAAGTGTTTCCTATATTCACGTCTAACGATAACCGGCCCTCATATTATTGTTATATATTGCACATTACTTTTGCATCACTCCCGCTAAATATATGGTGGATAAGCACAACATAACTGCAGTCAGTGTTCACGCAATTTCGACTACAAGAAACTGTTTATTTCTGTTATTTAATTTCATAAAGTTATAAAATACTGAAACAAAACTCATATATGACTATTTCATTTTGAATCACTTTTTAAGTATATATACTTTAATTTTATGCACTATATTTGCATAAATTTTAGTTCAATGTCTATTACCTTTGTATATTGTAAATTATATATCCATTCACCACGCTTTCACAATTCACAATTCACCGTTAATCACTGTGTGTTCAATGTTTGGTTTGGTTTTTAGGGCTATTTGTCCTCAACACTAAAACCTGCCGGAAAGAATGGAAAACCGACCGCGGTAAGTTTCACTTCCGGTTTCGGTTTCAGTTTTGATTTCGGTTTCGACCGATTATCATAATCACTATGCTTACATTTTACTTTTGTATATATGATATACGTAGATATTTTTTTAATGTTTACTCGTATGTTTTTTGTTATTTAATCTACTTTATTCTGTTTTTAAAAATTATTATATTTTCCTCATTATTATATAATTTAACTGATTATTATCTTCTACTTAGGAATTTAAAATGAGCTTATATTTTTAAAATAGCAGATTGTACAGTAAAACAAAATTTATTCTATAAACTCGATTTTATTTATTTAATATTACTATAAAATAGATTAACTATAAGTCAATCGTATTGGAAAAATCATGCCTTGATGTTATAACATTAATTTTAAATGTAATATTGATTATTTTCCTTTTCTTCAACATATAATTCGATGTTTTTTGAACCTCTTGACCTTATACTAAATATGTATCTATAGAAACGACCCCTTCTATATACCTACCCCAAATGTGTCTCTTTTTATGTTTCTTTAGCCGGTTGGTTTCGTCACCTTCGAGGCGAGGGAACAGGCTGAAAAGGCTATGAACACGTTACAGGTAAGCGCTATACTGCCCCTCAACCCTTAATTAGTAAATCAATATCAATCGTGCGTAACGATCGATCATCATGATTATTAAATAATTTGATCAGACAATTTTCTACTCAATATTTTTATAATAAAATCGAAACATTCCATATCAATAACAATTGATGTACAACGGTAAGCAAATTGTGAATATAATTATGATTTAAATAATTAATCATAAAAACAGACTTTATTATCATAAATTCAATGCTTGAAAGTTATTTTTAAAGGTTCACCAAACTTTGTCTTAGCATTTTTATCCCGCTTCAGCGTTTTGTTATCGAAGTTTAATACGAAAATTTTACTAACATAATGATTCGCACTAGAGTTTTGAAACAACAATTTTTCTGAGAGAATATTATAGGATATGGTTTTATTGTACAGGTAGTGTGCATTATATTAAATGCCTTTGTACCCAAATCTCTCCATGCGCTTTACTGACTCCGTATAATAGAAAAAGACAAGTAGGTTAACTAAAGGTAACAGGACGCGGGATGGCACGATAGCAAATATGAGACCTGGGTGTGTATGTTGGGTAATAGCATGAGATTGCTAGCGGGAAAGATACTCTACTTTGAGAGGGTCTTCCCTATAGTCGACATTAGTAAAGCGTCGTAGACTATTGGGTAGGTATTAAGGAGTGGGTGTGTAGATGTGACTGCCTCAACGGGAAGCCATGGGGATAACGGAAGCACATCATAGAACTACGACGGCAGTTGTAACATGAGTGTGCTTACAAATGAAGCCGGAAGCTTTTCGCCGATGAATAGGGAGTTTGTCCGTCAGTAATAGATTTAATAACGACACGCTAATTATTCGTCGTTATAGCTATATATGCTTGATGGAGGAGGGTGGAGGGGGGGGGGGAGAGGAGGTGGATAGATGCATCTATTGATGCTCCATGGATAAAAAGAGGACCCTGGCTGCTATGTCTTCTTTCAACACGGATAGAATGACTGCATCCTTGAATATTAGAGAACAGGACAAAGAAATCGTTGACGTCGGCGTTAATGTTTCGGGACTTCTCCTGTTCCCTTCTATATAGGGATTTTTTTGTTTTTTGTTTATTATTATTATTGCCGTGCGAGATGTAACTTAACTAGAAAAATCAGGAGACAATTCATGCCTTGTAATGATATTGAGTGTTCTCATTATCCTTCAAGTCGTTCAGTTGTCTTTGTGTCTTTGGGATTTGCGAGTAATAAAAGACTCCGTGTTAGATGCGTCTATATACTGCATCAAAGAGAAACAAACAGTTCTTCATAATCATTTTTTTATTGCAGTTATAGAATCAATTATATTTTGCTAGGTATAATCTGCCTATAGGAATAGTTTTACTTATTCTGTATGTATCGTCGGAATTCTGTTCTGTACCATATAATTAGACTAACTAAACTTATTTTGCCAGAGAAAAAAAGAGTTATATTAGAAAAGTTAACAAATATTTGCATTCAATAAGATTATACACAATAAAAGCATAATGTTGGCTATTGTCTATAGCTTTGATTAAAGCTGAGATTATTACATTCCTACTAAATAAAATGAAAGTGTTTCTCCCTCATTTAACTTACCTTCATTTATAGATAGTAGAAGTTTTAATTCATTACAAGGGAACAATTTTGAATGCAAATTTTTATGCAACTAAATAATTTAAGGTTAAAACTATTAATTATACATTGTGAAAGCTTTCTATATTTTCAACAAAATAGGGAAGTGACAAAAATTACGAAAAGTTCCATACAAATTTTATACGTATTGTTTTTAATAAAGTTATAATTTGTTCTTTAATAAACAAGTTAGTATATTTATATGTACTGGCAACTCGTCTCCTCATAATTATAAATCCATAGTTTAAATCGATTTAAAGGCATTTTTTGTCTTATTGAAAAATAAATAATTCAAATTCCTTTTTTAATCTTTCTAAAAATTAGAATATTTTCGCTCCTTTCAATTGTCCACTTGCCTTCTTCCTCCTTTGCAAACAGACAGGATTGGTATAAAACCAAATCCGCCAAAAGATACCCACCCTTTTTTGGTGCATATGGTTCCCCACAGAATTGATTTAATTCGTTGCGAAAGATTTGAACCCCTTAAAAGAAATTCAGGGTGAATTGAACAAGCTGACCTATCCAATTCAGGTACCCCAACTTCTTAGAACACGTTTTGACTGTATCATTGTCTGAATTGAAACTGCACTCGCACTCAACTAGCAGTATATTTACTATCTTTATATATTATTATTATTATGTGTTACCAGAGCATTATTTCTTTTTAATATCAATCTACATATTATACTACTATTATATATTACTACTTTGATACGAAACCCACACAAGATCCATTTACCTTGAACTGTCGTGTATTAAATTCCCCGAACACTATTTTTATTCCGTTTATCTGTAACCACAATTCAAAGGATTTTACACACTTCATTTTATTCATTATTAAGTGTTGATATATAATTAAGTCAACTTTTTGACTTGCTCAAAAGATTCACCTTTTCACGAAAAACGTATAAACTGAGTTATAGTAAACAGCGCATAATTATAAAATTAATGTTTGAGACTTAACTTTACGCTATCAGAAAAAAGCCTGATCTTATTTCGATCAACATTCTTATTTCTTTCGTATTTAATTAAAAATGCATCGATAGAAATGTTTTATTTCATAAAAAATAAAGTAACAAAAATTTATTATTTTTTATAAAGTGATGTTAAGGTATAATGGAGTAAAAACATTTTTTGTTTTTATAGTTAGAGTCCATATATTAAAAACAAATTATAAGAATTGCAAATGTTCATTGTTTTCAAATTTTATGAAACCATTAGTGTTAGCTGGTGGCTAATTATTTGGTTGTAAATTAACATGCCAATCAGAATTATAGCTATCGCTTTTAATGTTAATACCAATTAATAATTTTCATTAATTTTCATTGTTATAATATAAAATGAGTTATCAGTTATCAAATCGGTTTATTTTCTTCCGTTTTCTATAACCACAAACTTACGTTCACCCCATGCAACCGCCGCTCACCCTGTACAGTTAACGCTTGGAAATGTAATGGTAGTTTTATCTCATGATTCTAACCCACTATTCAGCACTATTCAGAGATTCCTAACAATGTGACGTTGTTTGTCAGATTTCTAAGATACTCGTAGACGGCGCAGTAATAAAAAAAAACATTTAATTAAATTTAAAGAGATAATTAACTTCATCATGTCATTATGAGAATAGTATTTATTCATAAACACATATAAGTCACACGCATATAAGTCATATTATTAAAACAATATGTCTATCTGTAGAAATCATATTATATTAATTTGTACACGAGAGAATCACAACATTCAATTATTGTTGTATACACAAATGTGCCACACACATAACAATGGCTGCACAATTTAGGTAAAGACAAACAATTGATGAATTATCTGACTAAATATAATGAACCCATATATCTACAACTTGAATTAATAGAGTTTTCATATATTTTAAAAATAGGATATCTGTTTTTATATATTATATATTAACACAATACTTCAGTAAAATACATATTGAAATAGTTTTTTCGCCAATTTTCAATTTAAATGTTGTTTAATGTTTATTTCTTGTTATGCACTCCCATACTAAAAATTGAAAAAAAGATGATGACATCATTTGTATAGAAACAATCGATAAATTTCTTAAATAATTAATGAATTAATGTCAAATAATACAATCAATACAATAAAAAGAAAAATAACATTGTACTTAAAGTCGCCTTAATTTTAAATAAAGTTTTTTTTCCATATCGAAACATTTAAATTTTCATAAAACTATAACATAATCATATTATAAACACATTTAGATGCAAATCTATTCTCAATTATCGTATAATTTAATTCAAAATAAATTATGAAATATGCCATATACCAAAACACACCATGCATATATCGTTCACACTATATTAAGGTATAAAAATATTTTCATTCTCAATATATAAAGCACAATTTATTCGTGTTTACTTAAAAGAATTTTAAAAAAATTATCGGAATAATTTATTTCGAATTCGCAAATCAAGCACCATTTATAACCGTTTTACCTCTCCCATTTTCTAGGGTGTCAAGTTCGACCCCGAAGGAACACAACAGATGAGGTTGGAGTTCGCCAGGAGCAATACCAAGGTGACCAAGCCGAAAGCGCCGCTGATGCACACAGTTCCACCACCACAAGCTTCACCTGGAGCGGCCGCTGCTCTTCAGCAGTCCATCTTCCATCACTTAGCCGGCTGTAAGTGTCTAGCGCTTTTCCTTGTTCGGGACTTTGTCAAATTCATTATTTTTTAAAAAGTAATTTCACAGTTAAAATGGCATCATAATCCAAATTATTCGTTACAATCTAATTGCAAGTATTTAATATATAATTTTGACAATTTGTAAATGGATAAGTGTAGTTTACAATATATAACAGTATAATAACGCTATATTTTCGCATCAAATGTATCAATAGGCTCTCTGATTTGGTTAAAATTTATAGATTCCTTAATTTCATTTTTTTAAATGTCAATAAGTTGAATAATTTGCTGATATTTTTTTTCAAAAATGTCATATTTGGGATTTTATTATTTTAGGAATGTTTTTACGATTGGTCTGAATTTGATTTGATAATTTTAACAAATGGCTGGCGAAATTTTACCGATCTTTGATTTTTTTAAACTAAATATATTTCTTATTTATTAAAGTTGATCCACAAATCTTGGCACCAGAGCATCAGTGGGCCCAGATGGGATACGACGGAACCATTCTAACTGCAGGTCTCCTCCATTCACAGAACATTCAGCCAACGTTCCTTCAACCAGCTCCATTCAGAGTGAGTTTCCAAATAATCTCACGATGATAATGAGTCATAATAACGTAGTGTTCCGATCGGTATTTAGTCAAGTAAAAAAGAAATTTTAAAAAGGTTTTATATATTTAATACAATCTTTATTAAACCCTCATTCCATCATTCTACAGTCAGTACTACCACCAAACGGGAACGCAGGTCTGCCCTCCACCAACAGTTTCTCCATCCAGATGATCCAGGCCGCAGCAGCCGCCTCTTCAGCAGGATCCCAACAAAGTTCCCCTGGTGGAGGTAAGCTCTTCAGTTCATTAAAATCGCTTGTTTTAATGATAAATAAATACAACAAAAATATATGATTAATCAAAAATTCAAAATTTTAAAGATTAATTAAATAAAATATTCCAATAATCAATTCTCTTTCTCTTTAGGAGGCTGTGGAGGCTCTGGCAGCAGTGCAGCACAGGCGGCAGGAGCTGCCCACCACCATTTATCAGCAGCTGCGGGGGGCCCCTTCGCTCATCCTCAGCACACTCAACACCAGCTGCACGCGGCTCAAGCGGCCTTTCAGTTTCCCATTGCTGGTCTTCAGGGCTACAATGCTTTGCTCAAGGACCTCTCTGATCAGCAACACGCCGCTGTAGGTTTACCTGTTATTTCACCTTAACGAAAGAATTCATTCCAAAGCGTTTTATTATCTGCTAATAGTATTATACTATAATAGTCGTATTAGGTTCTGACCGAAAATTAATTAGCGCAAAGCTGAAAATTGACATATAGTATATAGCATTAAACATACATGAGTAACATATCCAAAATTCGAAACATTCATCTTTGCCGAAAAAAAAGTTATACATACCTAAGCGTTTGTGCTTGGAAGCTTAGTAATATAGAGAATTTGCGCTATATAGTCAGCTTATCTCTGTAGTTTCGTTCAAAGTTTTGGTAAATTAGCAAACCTATACATTTTCCTAAACGCTTATGACATGGAGAATTCAAAAATACATTTTTACATTTGCGGAAATACTTGTATGACCGCCATTTTTGATTTTCAAAATGGCTGCCGTAAAATACATGTTTTGTAAAATATCAGCTATTATTTATCACATATACTTTAAATCACAAATAACTGTTTTATGATGCATTTTGGATGAATATAATATATTAGTATTAGATAGAAACAAAGTGTCTAAATACATCATTAATTTTTTTGAAAAAATGCCTAATTATGAAAATGTTACGTAGACATATGCTCAGAAAAACAGTTTGTGAGAAAAATGGTTAGGTACTGTCGAAATATGTTACTGGATTTAATGAATGGATAGTCCAAACATGTTTTCATAATTTCTAAAATATCGATTTCAAATATTAAATATTCAATTTTGCTGATTAAAAATTTAGATTAATAAAAACATATCATGAGAATAATTTAATACCAAATAATTTATCTAATATATATTATTGTTATATGAATTGATAAATTACGACTAAATTAATAAAATTAAATATTTTTGATATTTTTAACTCCATAAAAGTAATTTTTAAAAAATAAATAAAAAATAGTCGAAGTATGGACTTCAAAATGCGTCGAATTATTATTGTATAATATAAGATACATATATTTAATAATTGTGGCAAAAATTGATAATATTACACATATAAATCATATTTACAATATATATATATATATATACTACACCCTGTAGGCAGAAATATTGCCAAATTAAATTATTTCCACTAGTACGCGTCAAATTTCCCCTCTGAATTGGACCAGTATGAAAATAAAGACCCAATTCAGCCAGGCAGCCTTGTCACTCCTTTCCCCAGACAATTAGGTATATATTTTTTCTATTTCAACTCAACACTTTGGCAAGATTACACATAGAACTGAGTCAGGGAACCTTACTTCAATGATTGCCATAAATTCAGGTCTGAGCTGTATTCATCCGCTTCATTAGAACTCTGGGAGGCAGTTATGAGCTTCAAATAGTCCATAATTACATACATCGTGTAAAGAAGAATAATTTCCAAAAGAAAAGAAGGCTGGCCCGTAATATTGCATCTTGCGAATTGTCGGATGTTCACAATAAGTAAATAGGCATCAACATGGTCGGCTAATTCGCAATTTGAACTCGCACGGTGGGTTATATTGCCAGGCGGAGACGATTAGATTATTTGCAAGTTCCCTTTGGCGTTCGCATTCATCGTTCTCATAACGCTTATATTGTAAAATAAATTAGCGGCCGTCTAATTTATAATTAGTATCAAGCATTTCTGCATGTGCCTTGTGGACTAATTCTGCCTCGAATATCGTGTCTTCTTTGAAGTGTCAATGGGGAACAAACAGCAATGACCACTTTCATCAGTCGACTGTATTTCTTTTGCTTCGCCAGTTCCTTCCTATCCCTTCAAGTTTCTCCTTTTTCCCTTTGTTGTCTCTTTTGATCTTGTCCAAAATAACTGGAGGAAATCGGCTTTTACAGAAAGCTATATGGGATAATTTCATTAAGTATAATACCGGGGTTAGCTTCTTTTCTGCATATTATACCCGACTTATTTTAAGTATTTGGATTATTCGAAAGGATTTATGTCAAAAATATGCTTTATAACATTAGAATTTAAGGTATTTTTTTTAATTTAAGGATCGGAACACAATGTATGTGTATATTTGAACTACTATATTACTCTTCAAGTGTATAATATTTTCTATATATGCATATAATTATTGGAAAGGATTACTTAATTTTCCGAAATGCATAACAATTGGTTTTACTTTTGGTATAAACAGCCACTCAATAAATCTGATAAACTAAATAACATGAAGCAAGAAAAACTTTTTACCTGAACAGTTCAACCATGCTCAACACTGAAGCCCCCCTATACACTCCCTTTCCCATCTTTTCATCTTTCCCCACTACTCAAGTTCAGAATCTGCAGCTCTCTGTCAAGGTCTCATTGTCTCCCAATTGAAAAACACTTATTTCAGACTGACGGTCGACTCCTCTATAGTCAGCCAGTCAGTCACTCAATGCGACCGAAGTAGGAGAAGCAGTTGACGCAACTTTGCTTAATTCAAACATCGATACTAAATAGTCAGATGAAAAGAAGAGAATTATCTCCCAGTATGCCTTCGCTATATCTTTGGACTAAGTTCAACAAAAGCCTCTTTCCTCCTTTTCCTGGCGATCAACGACTGTGATTATTTTGCTCAATATTATAACAGTCATCCAAGTAGGTCGCTGTTAGTATAGAGGTGGATTGCTGATGTATACAGAATGGATTATCTACAAATTCCGACTTGAATTTGATGGACACGGGTCCAGATATTTGAAGCAGATAGGATTTTCCCATGAGATCTAACTATAGAGATGACATTGCATAAAGTTTTACGAGTTAAATGGCATGTCAACTTCAGGCTCATTTTTACGAGTTATTAGTGACTCTTCCAACTTTCTCTTTTTACAATGATCCCCTCCTCCATTCGCTCTCCATTTTTGCATTCCATTACTCTTTTCAAAACTATCTTTAACTTGTTTTATTGGATGTATAATATAATAATTTTGGATTTAAAGATTGCTGGCGTAATTCAACCTCTGTCAAAAACTAATATGTCGTAATTGGAACCAAATAAGAATTCTTCAGAAATATTTTCAGTTCTATAACTTTGAATTCTTCATATAAATCATTATGCTTCCATCAACAATTATAATGACATTTTATGACTACAGATATAATACGATGTACATCAAATTGTCTTATCTCATTATTGAAGACAAAATTTATCAAACTATCGCTATTTAATACAACATATTAAAAATACGAAAATAAAAAATAAAATATTAATATTTCGAAATACTTGTTATTATGAGTAATAGTTGATTGACAAATCGTTATAGGTATATGATCATAATATTAATAATTATTACCATATAGAATATCAGATAAATATCAATTACATAAAGTAAAAAAATTGTAATTTGATTTTCTTAAACAGTACCATTGTATAGTATTTCAAGGTCACATTTTCGGATTTCAAACTATTTTTATGAAATTATTATTTTTATGATAATTATGAAACCGAAAAATAATAATTTCAATTAAAAATTTCGACGGAATTTTTGAAAACTAGAATAATAAATCTAGCTAAGGAAACGACTCTATGTATACAGCCCACAATCCACAACCTATACGACTATTCTTTACAAATTGATTTTAAATAAATTCATAGCCAACTATATTGATCATTTTTAAAATCGATACAAATTTACTGATTGAGTGTTGAGGATCGTTTAAATATACATTGTCGTCATATCTATAAAAGGGAGCAATTTATTACATGTTTGTGTGATTTTTCTCAATTAAAAGCTTGTAATTATTACTTTTAAAGTTATTTTTTTGTTAATAAACGACCAAATTAAAGTTTAAAATTTTTACGATAATCTACTTTTGTGTTTTTTTCGATTTCTAGTTGTTCTAAAAGGGAACTCACTTCAAAGATCTTTTATCCAGTGCTGCTTCACAATCAATGTACCAGTGGATTGATTGAATTTTGAAAATTCACAGGCTGTTGGTCCTCTATATAATATCTATTGTATAATCTGACCCGCTTAATCAATACTTTGAGTGAGGTTGAACTACTTTGAACATCCAAATTTCCGTGAGGAATACATATTGTACTTTGTAACTGAGAGTTTTATTGTTTTATTTTGCATGTACATATTATGTGCCACTTTTTATCATGCATGAAGCTCCCCATTTTTGTTCGGAAAACTGTCTCTTTCCCCCGTCTCCTCCACCCCCTTACCCACCTCAAACTGCAAACCTTGTCTGGTCAGATAAAAAATCACATATCACTGTCCTAAAGACCGCCATCATTCCTAAATTCTAAATGAGCTATGATTTTTTTCTCTTATGTTTGTAGTATGCAGTCTTTTGTATGTTTCTTGATTAGCTGTAATGTAGCCTTCTAACCGCAAACTGCATAATCCTATACTAATATCTCTCTTCATTACTTTCATAGCTGCTTCATAAAAAACAAAGCTTTTCTTTCAATGCTTTCCTTTGTGTATGTATTCCATGTATATGTATAATTTTCACACTTTCACCGAAATGCTATCGAAACTTACGTTGGCTATATTTAATAATAAGCGATGTTAACCCAAAATATCTCAAGTTTAAATTTAAACAATTCTATCTGCGCCAACAGCTCAAGTTTATAACTCACATTCAAAAGTATAAATGTTACATACTTTTTTCACTGGAATAGTTTAATTTTCACACGCATCACACCTACCTGCTTATGAGTAGTATGTTGAAAATCACTCTAAATTCTTTCTCGATATTAGAAAAACAGACATTTTCACTATGCAAGATCGGCTAACTACTTGAAAGCATATCTTTTTTTCAAGGTACCAGTCTTATTTATCAACGAGTAATGTGGGATTGCCTTGACTGCCATCTGCCTTATGAAACATATCGGTTTTGAACTTAAAATATCTTAAGCGGGACATGCACGGGCTTTCAATGTGAAAAAACTGAATTCTTTGAATTTGAAACTGCCAAAAAAGGCTGTGTGAGAACTTGTCTTCAATAGAGTCGGTTGTTATGGCAACTGAAATTTATTCTAAAGTTTGGTCAATGTAATTTTCATAGCATTTCTATTTTTATGATTGTGTTTATTATTGGAATGATCATTATGAAAAGCGTTCATGTTTTTGTTAGATTTATACAAATTAATCTATGTTTGTGTATTTAATCAAATCGGAATAATAGAAGACATTTTTTAACTATCTGTTTTTCTTCGTAAATTTTATCAAATCATTGATGTTTAATTTCTTTAATACTGTTTTATTGTAAAGTAGTTTGACAGTGAAATGCGTCACGCGAGTCTTTTGTCTTCATTACACATGTATAATATCATTATCTTAACAGTAGTTCTGTATTTTCATAATCCATTGAATTTTTATTTTTTCTGTTTCATGCATTTCTGTGTATGGGTCGGTGTGTTTCTCCTCTCCCAAACTACGCCAATCGTAACTTCGATTTTTCTTTTGTACTAATTTTTCATTTGATTTCATTTGCATAATTGTACTAACTTTAATCAAATTAAATTAAATATATTACAAATATTTCCTAATAAACAAAATGAACTAAAAAAATAGTTCTTAAATGGAACCTATATAATGAAATTTTCTATGTTCCTTATGTTTGCCTGCTTCGCCGAAATTTCATGATTTAAATCATTTGTTTACATTCGTCTACAAATTGTGACAATCTAAACCAAATTGTTGTATTTATCTCAGAACAAAAAAATTGTTTTCGTGTGGAGTTTACGATTTTTGCAAAAAAAATTTCTCACACACCCAAATGTTTGTTTACTTTATACAGTATATGTAACGTACATTTATGCATAATGTACAATGGTACCTAGTGTGTTTTGCCCAACTTCTGTAAATTTTACAGAAAGTATTTAAGTATGAATCTCCTTCTTTGTTTGTTATTTTATTCTATCTTGCTCAAACATTTCCATGGATTAAAAATATAAAGTTGATTAGTAAAATGAGTTGCATTGTTCTTCTTTTTATAAATGAGTAAATCTCTTTAAAAATATAAATTTTAAAATGTATTTTGAACAATTATGTTGTTGGTAAACATGGTGTGTTATGATGAAGAATATATTTATATAAAGACAGTCATATAATATAAAAATTAATTCATAAATTTCAATTTTGCGGTATTCCCAAAGTTTAACTTAGCGACTATTTGTTACAAGTTTGTCATCATTGAAATATCAGAACAACAAAAATATTTTAATATATATGCTTTAGTTTTAGAGTCTTTCTAAGTTTCAAGTAATGTAAGCCTAAACATATGTGTAACTGGGGAAATCTTTGCTGAAGGGACAATTTTCTAGAAGGGACAAATCCATTAGGAATTAAACATCATCAAACACTATACAACACCATCAAACACTATACAACACCATCAAACATTATACAACACCATCAAACACTATACAACACCATCAAACACTATACAACACCATCAAACACTATACAACACCATCAAACACTATACAACACCATCAAA
>JAUZNC010060595.1:14980-43607 GCA_034780395.1 Vannuccia rotundouncinata | reverse complement strand
AACTTTTCCTCACATAGATTAAATTGGTTGCGCGTGTACAGTTGCTTTAAGAGTCCATGTTGAGTTCCCAGCTTGTATATTATAAAGATTTCATTATAAAGAGTACTAATATTTATTTATATAAACGTATACATTTACTGTTCTGGGCATTATATCTGAGTTATAAATATCGTTTTGGGACACCCAGCAGGTGTATCATGTATTTAAATTGCGTCCTATCATGTGGAAATGGTCCCCATCCTATCCTTTCTACTTTTGAATTAAAAAATTTGTATTTCATTTGGTTACAATATATTTCATTTTTCTTTCTGAACATTTCAGATTAAGGCAAATTAATAATGGTCGAAGTGAATAGGACAAACTTTAATGAACTTTTTGAAGGGATTGTGGAAGATTGTACCAAGGCAGACTTTATAGCATTCGATTTAGAATACACTGGTATTGAATTAACTTCCCAAG
This sequence comes from Vannuccia rotundouncinata, assembly GCA_034780395.1. NCBI lineage: Eukaryota > Metazoa > Platyhelminthes > Proseriata > Coelogynoporidae > Vannuccia > Vannuccia rotundouncinata. Next base: position 43,148 of record JAUZNC010060595.1, on the reverse strand, counting down.
GAAAATACTCACTTTTTAACTCTTCTCAAGAACGATATACTAATATCAAAGAATGCCTTGAACAGACAACGACTGTTCAGTTTGGATTGGCCACATTTCACAGGGAGGCAATCAGCATGTCCAAGTTCCAGTTTGTTGCCAACGTCTACAACTTCATTCTAATGCCATCTACCTTTGAGCCACTGAAATGTAATTTTGTCTGCTCTGCCCCTGCTCTAGAATTCTTGAGAACACACGGCCTTGACTTTAACAAAGTTATCGATGGTGGGATTAGTTTTCTCAACAGTAATGAAATGAAGACTCTACGTGGCATTTTAGAAGACTCTTCTGATCGAGTTGAATATTTTAAAGAAATAGAGGAGAATCATCTCCTGTTGCAATTCTCTGAAATTTTTGACTGGCTTGCCAAGGAAGGAAATGTGGAACCATTAATACTGGAATCAATTCAGGGAGTCAATTTTTATCATCATCAAACTGTGATTAGAAAAAAATTTCAAGATGTTTGGACTGAAAGATTGGGGTCTAATCAGGTTTAATTTTTTTATAGTGATTATTATCTGTGTTACAATTAATAAGTAATCAATACTTAAATTTTCCGCAGACGGACGTTTTATTTAATAGTCAATTGTTTTCTAGATTCGAGTTTTCAAGGTGGATTCAAGCAACCGATTTCTTAAAGAACTAAATGAAATTCGCATGCATCGTAATTCCACTAAATTTGAGTTCTGCAATGAGGTTCTTGGATTTTCACGCTTGTTTAAAGAACTTATCAATATGAAAAAGGTAATCTTATCATATAAAAACGATTCAAACCTTTTTTTTATAAATTACTGTTATAAGAACTGTGTGTTTTTAATATATATATTTAATCACATTGTTTAACTTCTGTTTTTTTCAAATAAATATTCTCGTTAGTTATAGTATTTGGTAAATTTAAATGATAACTGATCTAGTATGTGTTCACATATATACACAGCCAATAGTGGGCCACAACTGTTTACTTGATTTCATCGCGATGTACTCTAAATTCCATGAGCCTCTTCCGGCCGACATCTCTGACTATATCTATTCGATCAATCGCATGTTTCCCATTGTCTATGACACCAAACACATTGTCTACCGCCTTCGCAGGAAATTTCCTTCCCTGCTTTCGAGTTGCACCGGTCTGGCTTCAGTCTACGAGAAACTTGTCGGGGACAATAACGAACGGTATGTGTATGTAAGAAAATATGGCGTTGTACCTTTTGTACGATATTTTGACGGTATTCATTTTTCTATGACAATTCTACTGTGAAAAATGTTGTTTTTCGTTGCTTAATGATGCTTCTATTACTTATTTATCTAAATAATTTTTTTATTCGTCTATATCCTTATTTTAGTGGACTTTACGCAATCAACATCACAACGGAGTCAGCAGGAACAAATTCACTGAAATTCAACGGTTAGAAATTCTTGTCAGAATACAATGTACTCTTGTTAATTTGGCGTCACACCTTTCGCGGCGTGAAAAAGAAGTGTAATTATCTAAAAAAATAGTATAAATATCTAAGATATACTAGGGTAGCTTCACTAATTGAATGTATGAAATTAATTAGTGATTGCATAATTATTTACAATAATATATTATATAAATAGATTCTAAATTGATATAAATTTGTATTGGAATAAAATCAACAGACATTAATTTTGTTTTTGACTTTCTACCTTTGATAGTTCTGCACTCCCGCTTCTCTTCAGATGCCTCGAAGTTTGCCCACGAAGCCGGCTTTGATGCCTACATGGCAGGTGTGACACTACTTCACCTATCGCACGTTCTCTATCTCAAAGAGAAGAAGCTAGCCCAGTTCGCAGATCCCTCTCAGGGGGATACAATATCCGCAGGACCTTCGCTCAATCCTTCCTTTCAAGCTTACCAGGTTGGTATTCTATTTAATTACTGAGAATTAATTTAATTTCAACATTTTTGGTCATAAATCAATTTGCTTCAACTGTAGCGTCTATTGGAACCATACAAGAATATAGTGAACATTATCCGTGCCCGTGAGGACTCCATATATTTGGACCAAAACCATAACAAAAACAACGGCAGCAGTTCTCGACCCCCATATCTGGTCATCTGCAAGCGTTTAATACCGCTTCTGGCCAAAGAAGGGGTTGTGTTGGAAGAAGATTTTGAATTATCACAGCAGAGTGTGAGTGATTACTTATGTTAAATATGTATTAGGTATGGATAGCGCATTTTTCATTGTTGTGCCTTTCAAATTTCTTCAAAATCAAGTTCGAATTTTTTTAGATATTCTAGATGACCAAAAAATATTTATTTGGAATACATCGTTAATTAAACACTTGTGAAGCAACAAATATGACGGATTAATAAAAAAATAAAGGCGAAAGTCGAATTAATCAAAGAAAATGTTTAATTTTGAATTTTTTGTTTTTTCGTTTTTTAAATCGATGTCTAAACAAATTGAATCAAATAGACTAGTTGTATACTGATTCATTTATTATACTGTTTGGATCAGGTGGCCAACTTACTTGCAGAATATGGTCAAGCTGATGTTCGTCGCCTTAATAATGACACCTCTAACCCCTCATTTCTGGTAGCTATGAGCAATCATAGCGGCGCCCGGGCAATCGTTCGTGAGTTCAGAAAGCATCCATATCTTTGTATACGACTTTACTCGACTCTTAAAGACAATCGACTTGTGCAAAACTCAATTCTTGGTGCGGCAATTGTATCAACAACTTTTAGTGGTATTGCATTAGCCAGCATGGTCGTTGGATTTTAAACCATGTTTTTCAGCTTTTGTTTCTTGCATTTACACATATTCGAGTATATTAAATTCTGATTTTTATAGTCTTTATATTTGTAAATATTATTTTACCTGTTACGGTAATTTTGATTTCAAGTGGAATTAAACGAAATAAAACGCAATTTAAGATGATTATTTTTTACCAATTTTTATATCAAATCTTGTACATTTACCATTTTCTGCACTTTCTGACTAATTATATAAGTTACAGTGTATAAATTGTATTTCTGTAATAACATTTATTGTTTTAAAATATGTATAATTTTTCAATTTTCTATGAATATAAGTTAATAATTCGATAGATTTCATTTGCATTTTACTTCACTAAGCTAAGAGATACTGAAATATTTGGATTAACAATAAATACAACTTATTATGAAGTATTATTTTTTAAGTTATTTGTAAATTTTATAATGTAGTATAAATGTTTTAAGAAAATTGTTATATTACGACTCTTGAGTACTTTTCTATTACAACTCATTAATTTTATACTATTGTTTCATATATTATATATTTTATTAAATTGTTAATCAAATTGTAAGTCGTCTAAATTTCGGATAGATTATCCAGATTATGTGTATATTTCAGATATTGTACCTAAGTCTGGTGTCGATTGCCTAAAGTGTGATCTTAAAAAAAATCGGAAATAGTATTTATTTATACGGGCAATTAGGGGTCGTTCATAAATTATCCACTCCATTACTATCCGTAACACAACAGTAAACGCCCCCTTTTAATAAAAACATTTCCTTTGCCACGCTGATATTTTAAAAATCCGTTTTTAATATAAGCTACACATACAGTTATTAGTTACACATAAAACAGTTATTTCAGCTAATTTATAATGATTTTTTAAACTTGATCAATAAACTGTTCAGTTTTGTAAAATATTGATAACTTATCTCCTTTCTTTTCGCTTTGAATGGACCATAATTTAAATCAGTTGTAAGTATACCAATAGTAAACGTTGAATATAGAAATAGTACGTTCATTGTGTTCACTAACTGTTGATTGATACTGTTTTAATTACAGTACAGTGTTAATAATTATATTCCTATTTGAAGATTTTAATAAATGTAAAGATGAGTATAATATATTATTATTTGAATATTTCGCTAAATTAAATTATATTTCTTAATTGTTCATAATCGTCCAAAGTGCACGCTTTGTCGACATTGATTTATAAATCGACCTGAGTTTTGTTTAATGGTACATGTTATACAGTATTTATACTATATTGCATTGGATTGTGAAAGTATTTATAGCTAGTTCTCCTTGTTACAGACTAACTGCAGAATTCAAGTGAGTAACACATGTAATATAGTACAATATAACTAAACTTCATTCATATAACTAGTTTTTTGCGAGGGCGATGACAGAAAATTAGCTGTATAATTAACAGTAGGTACAATCATAGAGTAAGGAGTGGGTACAATAATATGGGTACTCTATGGGTACAATAATAAATTGTTCAACTAATTGTATTCTTAGTATAGGTATAATTGACTCATGTCTACTCATGACAGAAAAAACGCACACCCAGGACATCAAAGAGTATTTGAAATTCCCAATTATTGTACGGGATCGTGTATTAATTATTTTCATTATTATTACGTCCGGCCTTTAAGGACGTTATATAATGTGACTACCTAACCTCATAGCGTCCACCTTCCCAGAATATAAGTGGATAACCACAAAATTTATGCTACAAATATTGTCTAACCCTCGAAACGTCAACCCCTGAAATGTCCGAATGACGTTATATAAATGAGGGATTTAAATAAACGATCCCTTATCATTAAGGGGCAAATGTCATTATATTGATCATAATTGACTAAAGTCACGCTTTGGCGAGTTATGTTTAATGATGTATGTTATACTATATACAGAAATGCATTGATTCTAATCGATACAATTCATCGTCTTTGTTTAAATCCGTCTTTTAAAGGAACAATACCCTTAATTATACATTTTTACATCTTAAATAGTTTTATTAATTATAACAACAAATATATATTGTTGTTTTATAAAGTAATGTAAACGGTTGTTATACCCGGTAGAATTAAAATTTAAGATCATTACATTAAAATCAACGAGTTGATAAATAATATAAACGCGTTTTTTACATTTATTTTAATATCTACAGGAAACACATCTTATTAATGTGTTTGTTATAATTATATGTAGTTACGTAAAAAACAATATATTTCATCAGTGTATTTATCTATACTATTATTATAATCAAATGTTATTTTAAATATCATTTTTGTTTTTTGCTTATGATTAAATTTTTGTGCATTCTATAAAAAAAATTATAAAATCATTGAAATCCAGGATGTTAATATTGGTTTGTCATAAGCATTAATAACTATTAACATTAGCTGTCAATATTAAAAGCATTTTATGTATTCTTTTTAGTTTTCATACAGTATACCACACTACAAAAAGCTTCAGCTCCTCCATTGAGACAAAAACAACTCAATTAGTCATTTTTGGCTACATTTAGGTTTATTTATTAAAAAACAAATGGTCTGAGTATGTTTAAATTAACAGGTATTCTAGTTCAAGGAGGTGTACCAACTAAACAGGTGCTGGGAAGATTGAGTTCATCTTTAGCCTTGCTTTTCTAAATGAAACTTCATAATTTAAAAAAATATATAAAACAATTTGTATTTTACAAATAATAAATATATAATATATTCTGAAGGTTGATTTTACTTTATAATGTATTATTATAAATGTCACATTAATAGGAATTGTAAATAGCAAATATAAATAGCACAACATTAAATCATTAAACCAATTTTCTACTCCATGAATTACATTCATATATACATTCTTAACCACATTCAATCTGTATGGGAAATAGAATAACCCCCCAACCCAGCTATTTTTACTGGCAATTAAAGAAGAATATTCTCTTTTGACTTTTCTCATGATTACTTTTAGTGCAAAAATTACTTTCATAGACCCATATGCATGATCATGACAGCAGTTCCTTTACCATCACCCCAAATTTACAATTTTTTGAAATTTTACAAATATGACTATAATATATAAATGTAAATCACTGAAACCTTATATTATATAATAATCAACCTGATATAATTAGAATAAACATGAATCCACATCAAAATTTTAAATGATTAGAAAAAAAACCTTTTTTTTAATTTTATGTAAAAAATATTTTTGAAAAATAATTAATAAAATTGAACTGCCTCAAAAAATGTTTCTTCTTTGATTTTTCAAATTTTTCTCAGTATATAAAAGTAAAAAATTTCTGGTATGGATAGGATTTCTATGATATATGATAAACATATGATATTGTAAAAATATAACATAATTTAGTTAATTCTACACATTAACTTAAATATTTCATACCATACAATGGAATACATTATAATTAGGAGGGGCATGGCTACTAGTGAATTAATTAAATAATCACATAGCAGACTTGTCACTATTTCATTGAAAATAGCCATTATAGTGTGTTATAAGAAAACTAGATTTAATTATTATCAAACAGCTTAGCTTACATCCACTTAGCTTGTTGTCAATATAGAAATGATGATTACATAATTCATGACAGCCATGAAAGACTACTACCAGACATCCAGGCTAATTTCAGCTGTCCTAAAACTGAACTAATTGGGGTAAGATCATAAAATTGATTAATATTTATAACTAGAATTGGTTAAATATGAAAAAAATTTGGAGTAACATAATTTATTTAAGTAGTCCATGCACAAAGTGTACACACTATTTCTGCATTTTTGACTCCCTCTTCCCTGTATGCATTTGTTGACACCTCTTTAAAAGTATATATGTATTGTGAAATGGACATAATTAATATGTGAGTGGTTTAAAGGAATATACAAGTTGTTCTTGAAGTGAGTTCATTCTTTATCAAAAATGTTGCATATCAGTATTTGTTATATTAATGGTATTTTTATTAAGTATTCATTAAATAATTAGGACTGGAAATTTTTTCCAGATTCTTATGTCTGGTAAGTATTACATCTGTTTCAATAACATTATATTTGTGCTTTGAAAGTAGACTTTCATGAAATTGGCAGTGTCAGATGTGTAATTGTCATGGTTAAGTTTGATGTTTTGAGGCAAAATGTGTCATCTGGAGAAAAATTATGTTCCATATCTTGATGAAATTCCATGTACACCTCAGTGTTAACTCTATCATTTAGTAGTCAAAAGAAATGCATCTCTGATCTCAGTGTTACTGCTATAACTTTTTTGTTTCAATGGTGAGTGTTTTGCAGTTAAATAAAAAATCATTCTGATTTATTGTACACAATATAATTTGAAACAAAAACATATATTTTTTTGTGTAACATTAATTAAGGTTGTCATATATTTCTTGGTTAAAAACGAGCTTACTTTAGGAACACCCTATATTTGAAAACCAAATATTTGTATGAAAATAACATTAACAACAATATAGCAAGGACAACAATAACTGAAAAACTGTTATTCAATCTTAATTAAATAAGATTCATTATTGTAATTTAATACATATGTATGGATCAGATTGTATTAACTATATATAATATGGATATATATTATACTCATAAAAATGAATAGTTAGGAACATTGTTATTTTATAGTACCTATGTAATGTTAAAGTATACATTCCAACCTTAATTGACTACACATACTTATTTTGTTGTGTAAATTTTCTTATAATTGTGTATGTGGATTGTTAATTTATTTTTTAAGTGTACAAAGGATACTTATTTATATACCTACTGCTTAAACAAATGTTTTAATTGATAATCTACATGAGAACAATTTCCACAAAATAAGTCAAAATCATGTTTTTTGCTATATTTTTCTTTAATATTTTATTCTGAAATTGCCTTGAGAATATTGACTAATTTAGCTATACTTGTGTATAAACTAATGCTATGGATTACCAATTAAAAATTTAATGTGCTTCACAATTTTCCTTCTTGACATTAACAGTTATCAAAAAAGCATTTACATAATAAAAATGTGCAGGACTTCCTTTTCAAATTACAGATATTGTGAGTTTGGTTGTAGAATTTAACTATATGTAATAAATAGAAACTCTATAGTTACATTATTTAATTGCATATTTCAAATTATTATCAATATTCATCTCTTCATTTTAAAAAAGTGTTTCTTCACAAACAACAACCAACTTCAATCAACATCCATATTAAGAAATTATTGTAAGGTCAAAATATTTTTAAAAAATTATGAAACAATGATTTTTATGCTTAAAATGGATAACTTTTGTATTTTAGGCTCACTGATCATAATATGGAAAATATTGGCTTCAATTATATCTCTGCGTTATTTCACTTTTTTTACAGATCATGATTCCTTCGGGCTTGTTTTTAGTAGTGCTGTTATTTCTGACTGCATCAGCAACAAGGGAAAAACAATATGTGACTATTGGAGCATTGGTCAGTTCAAAGTTGCAAGAGGAAATATTTTTGGATCTTCTTAAGAATGCGAGCAATTCTCAGATTCACTTCACAGCATATACTGATGTAAGTAAAATGGTCTAACATTTCTATCTTAACGAACACAGCAGAATCAAATTTTGACATTTTAAAGTAATCTATTTGTTCTTAATTTTACTTACAAATAATTTCTCACTTTAATAGTTCAATCAATAAAATCTGAATGCTGCATAGAATAGTATAAAAGGATCCTTTAATCCTTTATAGACGTATTTTTAACATATTTATTAATATTTGATTATCGAAAATTTTAAAAATGTGATATGAGACTTAGTACTAAAATATATAAAATATGACATAATATTATATAAAATTTTTTTTAAAAAAATATTAACAACATTCTAACTATATATTGTATTTCACCAATTAATTTCGACTATAGGTACTTGATAAGAATCCACTGACAGCCTCTGATCAAGCCTGTAAATTCTTCACTCTGGGCAAGGGCAGACTGATGGCAATTGTTGTGGACCAGCCCAACGAGCTTTATAGAGCGGCCACCACAGCCGTGTCCTTCACCTGTTCCGGCTACAGCATGATCCTGATGGCGAGTAACTCGCGCAACTCAGATCTCAGCGATCGATACGCGCACACCACTATGCTCAGGAGTATGTCCTCGTATGCGCAGGAAGCCATTCTACTAGCGGCTCTAATACAGAAGATGGAGTGGAAAGAGGTGGTTGTGGTCCATTCGGGGGATTATGAGGGCCGTGTGGTCCTCACTAGGTTAGAGGCTGCCACTGATGGCGGCAAAATATTCAAGGTAATTTGGAAAAATTTGTAATATTGTCAATAAAATATTGAAACAAATTATGTATTTTATAGATTATGACTAGTTAACAAATTACAGGTATTTTTCGATGCATATTTAAACATTTTTGGATAACCTTTTCTCGTAATTGATTAAATTATTCTATTATGAAATATTATGATTTTTGTTGACTAAATTATTACCCCTTTATTCAATTTTTACTCTCTATATGACATATTAACAAAATAGATTTAAATATCTATTTATCTTTATTTGATATTTAAATATATATTAAACCAATGTTGCTAGCTTCTTGAAACTAATTTTGGTTAATTGATTACGTTAAAATTAAACTGTTTAAATGTGGCTGCAATATTCTTTTTGCTAGTCGAGTGAATTTGTGTCCTTAATCATTACCAGTAAGATTTCTTATGTCAACGCCTTTTTTTGTTTGTTCCCTAGGTAACTAACTCACTTTTGATTAAAATGTAAACTTTCCCTACTCAATTTTTTGACGCAAAAATATATTTCTCCCTCTCTAAGTTACACCATGTTATTGCAGGAAACTGAGACGTTTTCGGAGTTATAGGTGTGCTTTTGTCTCACGCTTGTCTTTCTCCTGCAAATTTTCATGTTTGTATCATTGATAAAGTTTGATAGTTTAACTTGTCCATATTCAGTCTTTCTATAATACCTCGCTTGCTCCTTTCAATTTCCAGAACAAAACGCCAGATTATTTTGTTTTTTCTGCAGAGTAAAGCTTTAAGTATTTGTGGCAAGGAGATCGTTAGATGTAATTAATTCTTAGTTGTATTTGTCTTGGAAGTTTTAGTAATATGATGGAAACAATTTAGTTTGAATCATTTTTTTAGATGAATTGTTTTTTATGGATTTGGTTAGTTTTGTAAATTTCTAGAAATTGTAATAAGTAGTATAGTCAGAAAAACTTGTTTAATTGTTTATTTATGTATGCATTAAGTACGGTTGTTCGTACATTCGATATTTGCTGATGTTATTTATGGAATAACTACACAAGTAAAATAATGCTTCTTCTATATAAGATGAAAAACGCAAGGAAAAATTATTAACACCGTCTCATCTTGTACATTCCGCTCCCCCCCTGTATAATGCCTTCTTATCGACCATATGTGTGGCTTATTTGAGCGCTGTTGTAATTGACTGCTTGAACTGTGTAGTTTGCAATTTGATTTTCCGGATATAGATGTCTGGTCGATACTAGGTTCTAGCTTTTCACTTCTCCTACAGATCAAATTCAAACATCTTTTTAAGGAGACGCCTGACTTTGTCACAAAAGTGTAAATAAAAATTGTGTGCTAATAAAAAGCCACATTATACTAACTGACTAAATTTCTATTATAAAATCTCTTCTGCCAAAAACTGACCCCGTTTGAAGCAAAAATTTGAAGCTAGAATATTATTTCTATTTTATTGGGATTATATGTAGTCTTTTTATTCATTCACTTAGCCAGAACGCTGTTAGGGTAAACTAGTTTAATATTATTTTGAATACCACGGCTGGTTAGTTAATTTGCATATTAATTATTCTAAAAGTGAAATGAATTTTCTACTCAGTATGGAAGGAATAAAGTTTTCGAATAATTTCCTTTTGAATAATAGTTGCCTGTATGTCTATTGCCAGAGTTAGGATAAACAGGTCATTCGATATCATTCATCATATTTCAAAGATAATTAAGTTTGCCAAAGCGAGGGGATCTATTATAATTAAAAGTGATTTTTACTTTTGTAATATAAATAAAAGAAATACAGTAATTTGATTTTTGCTTTCATGGATATAATTAGTTGTAACCATTAGTAACTTTTATATTTAGAATAGTTTACACTAATAAATAATTAATTAGGCAAATAAAATTCGGTATTCTAATAAATACTTAAGTTTTCATTTATACAAAAGTTGTTAATTTTGTAATAAACACATTTGTTTGGTTATGCAACCGTTTTGACTGATCTCAAAAACACTACTTATTTGAATATTGAATAATTGTAATCAACAGTATTGATACGGATCTATAGTTATGTATAGTTGTATGTTTATCTGGGTGACCATATAACATGAGCTTCCAGTTTATATCATGCAGATACAAGCAATAAAAATACAGTCTGGTTGTATTCGAGTAAATATTGTTTTCATTGAGTCAACATCTTAATTGTATAACAATATGCACTTTAATCTTGTTTAAATGTTTCATGTGCTGTAATATGAGAATTTAAAATGTCACGTTATTCAATATTATGTAGGAATCATTATTTCTTGCTTACAAAAATTATTTTCAATTTCCAACGTAACTAACTAAAGTGGAAGACATTTTCAGGGTCATTTGTTCTGTTTTTATACAAAAAAAAATTCGTTAGTAAAGTGAACTTTTCTGTTTTATATTTAATATAATATTGTCATTTTTAATCAACTATTTTTAAAATTTAAGTATTTCGGGAATAAAAAATATTCTACTAATTTTTTTTGTAAATTATTTTTTTTGGAATATTTTCATTAAATTTTCTCTTAAACTTGTATTTAATTATTCGTTGTTGACATTTTGACATTAATGAGTAACTAACTTGTACCTTTAATTAAAAGTAATTAATGAACGGATAATTTAGGCTATCAAATTTGACTTTGAAACTGTATTAGGCTTCTAAAAATATTATTTAAAAGTTCGTCTTATTCAGAATTTATCTCAAGGGATCTTAATTTGAAGGTTGTGTGTAATAAATTCTTTACCGTCAAATAAAGGGTGGATCTAGTTTTATTATCAATAAATTATGTACGTATTTTTTTGTTCTCCTTCAAATCGATACTCTCTGTAAAAATATACTTTATTCGTGTTAAATCAGGGAAATAGTTTCTGGATGTTAGAGGACATAATATGCTTGTTGGTATACCAATCGAATTGAGAATCGCTTCCATGATGATTTGGGCGGTTTTAGTTCTATCAGCTGATCAAATTTGACCTCAAGCTCATAAACCTTCAGGATTCGTTGTTCCATTAGTTGAAGTTAACGTGACATCTAAGTCAAATCAATGCATTCCTATTGAACCTCACCCCTTCGTCTTGTCTTACTCGCTGGTTTGTCGCAATAATTTAATATATTTCCCTGTGATTATTTATTCCCTAAAGAGTATGAGAAAATGTGAACCATTGTGTCACTATTTTTACATTTTTAATGAAATAGTGTGTTGACATATTGCTTCATGACAATTTTATCTTTTTTGTTTTGTTTCATAAGTGAATATATAATTATATATATTTTTAGAAATACTTCTACAAACTGAACGAGAAATTTTAGTTATATATATTTTGTTTTTATTTTATTTCTGTATTCTTGTATAATCATTTGTTAAGCAATCATTTTCTTAATATTTAGTAATATTTTTCTTTGCTTCTAGACAAAATCCAAAAGAACTATCGATATTTTAGTGTTTTTCTCTTTATGACATTAAATTATTTATTTATTTTAGCAGAATTCACAATTTCTATTCATTTTACCTTTCTACAATGTTTCTTGATTACAGTACAAAATACATTTCTCTGCTTGCTTGGTCTTGTAAACAATTTTTTTTATTTTTCAGTATATTATATAAAGACATAACTACATTCTGAATGGAATTGACAAAATCACACGAGATTTCGTTCTTTCAAAATTTTGCATTGGTTTAATTTACTTTTCAGGATTGAATCTATTTTCTTTATAACATACCGGTTGTTATAACATTATAAAAATAGTTTCTAATGTTCGTGGTTATCTTTATGGTGTAAGGGAATTCAATAGTGGAATTTTATCTCGAAGAAAATAATACGGTAGCCCTGTTTTGAGGATGGTACTCTTATAGCCAAATGTTAGATTCACATATATCCGTCAATAATAAGTTCAGTGTGTTTCTACTCGTTCAACCTCATTGACGTTTGTATCTATTCAAGTATGTAGGTCAATTAGTTGAGTAGTTCAGGGCTCGTACTCCACCGGAATTAATTCCGGATATTTTATCATTTGAAATTCCGGAATTCATATTTTCAAAATGTCACACTTTCAAGATGTAGATATGAAAATAGAATCTAGATTTATTTTTTCATATTTACAAATGACAAATGATACTATTTTGGCATTGTCTATACCGGAACTATTTTCAGAGCCAATTACGGGCCCTGCATATTATCGAAATTAGGATGCACCATTATTTGTAATAAATATTCATTTAGTAAAAAAATAGGTTGCGTTAAAAAAGTTTTTTTTTAAATATTTCTATATGTTTATTAACCCTTTAATTAAAAATATTTTGAACTATGAATATATGTTTAAACTAGATTTTTGTTTTAGAATTTGTATTCGTTACTAATACAATATAATGTATGAATATATTTCAGGTTTTGAAAAATGGGTGTTTTTATTATATATATATATATATTTGAAAAGTAAAGCATATGACAGTAATTGCACTTTCCCATCATCAAGCTTACTTAAAATATTTAGTTTTGAAAATGCAATTGTTTTAATTTTTATTCTATGTAAATATTCATGAAGGGATCACTTTCTTAATTATAAATATATAGAATGAAACTCGATTTGATTAAATAGGTTGTATAATTATTACATAACAGGTGGCGAATACCATCGAAATCACGGAATCTTTGGAGGAATCCATTTCAGGGGTCCCAGTCAACATTACCGACCTTCTTCAACCGCTGGCCACAGGACAGCACCGGGTGATTGTTCTCATAGTTAGCAGTTCCAACCTCGCTATCAAAGTTTACGAGGCTGCCACGGTTCTCGGCATAATGCACCGTGAGTGGGTCTGGTTGGCCACAGAGAAGGGCATCAATGTTAATCCATTGCCACAAGGTGGGTCTGGCCAAGTTATACTCTATATTTATTATTAATCAATACTGCTTTCAAATATACTCGTCCTCAAAATATAGTTCTAAGTAAAAGCAAAAGGTAAGCCGAACAAAATGAAATTGCTTCAAAACGTATTACAATAAGCAAATTCTTTTGCTGTTTTGCTTCGATCTCATCTGTTGATTCTGCTTCGTTGAAGTATTTAGCAATAATTAGGAAAGTATTGCTTTCATAACTTTAGACAAATGTCTCGATGACGTACTTTGATGAATTCCAATGTCCTCTACAACTCCACTGTGAAAGCCTGGATCCACCGTATTGCTAAGAAATGTTTGCACTGGAGAAATCAATCCACCCCTTCTTTCCATATTATTATGTTTGTATTATTAGCCATGATCCTTTCTTCAGAAAAATGATACAGTGTAGGACAACTTTTAGGATCAAGATCACGTCTTAGTTTAGATCGTTGGGGAACTCACACATTCAACATTTGATCCATTCAAACTGTGAATTCGTTATTACAGAGACTAATTTTGATGCTCCGAAAATTTACACTTTTTACTACAAAGAAGAAACTTTTGGTTTGGTTTTCACCTTTGTATTGAAACAATTGATATTTTATCACACCTTGTCTTATGCTTTTACTTTTTTCAATATATTTTTTGCTTATGTTGTTAGATAGAGAAAAGCATATGAATTATTATGCATATCAAGCGAGTAAAAGTCTGAAATTATGAAGAAAAAACTATTGCTACTTTTTATACCCATTGTTTAAAAATCGATTTTTATCAATCTATACTAAAAAATATCTGAAAGTCTTCTTCACTTATATGCTTATCATCTATTGCGTTTAACTATTAAATCTAGTGTTCAACATAATTTAAATTGCACATTTGTGATATTCATGATATTTGGGTCTAGTCCAAGCCATTTAGCCTCATAAGCGGGTCAGATAGAAAAAACAGATTTGATTACAGTAATATATCTCAAATAACATATCAAAAGTCTAAACAACCTCTCAAAATATGGGGTGACAGTCTTAAATTACATAGACCATCTCACCCCTATTTGGTCCACTGAACCCATTTGACTAAGCAAGAAGAACTTCAAATCGAAAATATACGCTTTATGATACATTTTGGATGTTATAATATGTTTCCAATAGATAGAAACATGTATATAAAGTATCTAAATACATCATTATTTTTTGAAAAATGTCCATATATGTGACGTCATAGACATTTTTCTAAAAATGCACGCACTAAAAAATAATGTTTATAGTGAATATCTTAGAAAAGAAACATCTGAGACTATATAACTGTATTACCAACAGATAAGAAACTGATCATACTCTATCAGATAGGGTAGGTAAAATGTCTGGAAAGTGTTCAGCACTAAAAGAACACTTTTTGCCCAATGAGTGATTTCTAAACATTTAACCTACCCTATCTGATAGAGTATAATCAGTTTCCTATCTGTTGGTAATATATATGGTCTCAGATGCTTCCTTTTGAGATATTCACTAAACACAATATTTTTTGATGTGTACGTACACACCATGACGTTATTCATGGACATTTTTTCAAAAAATAACGATGTATTTAGATACTTTATATACGTGTCTATCTATTGGTAATATATTATATATATCCAAAATGTCTCATAAAGCAGTTATTTGTGATTTAACATGGGCTAAATGGAGAAAATGTGACTACACGATTTGATAGTCACCCGATATTTTGAGACTTTTAGTATGTTATAAAGACCGTATCTAATGGGTAATCAAAACTGAATAGATTTTTAGTGTTGCATTTTCCCCCATGAAATTCTAAATGTCTAGTCTTTTTACATGAAAGTAAGGTAGTAGTTAAATATTATGTTATCCTAAGTAGGAATTCAAACATGAAGTTAAGTGTGAAATGCGTGTTTTACAGATGTTTTTCATCCTTATATCCCCTTTCTAATTCTCCTTGTGGGATACTTTCTATTCTCCTGTTCATCAAAATTATATTTCTTTTGGAAAGGGGTGCTCGGTGTTCGACTTATGCCAATCGACACAACGGACTTCTTCATTGACAGTGTCTCCGTCATTGTAGCCGGGTTCCAATACTACGTCAATCTGACCATCCGTAATCCAAACTTTGCCTCCCTAAATAAAATCATTTCCCCCACAACCTGTGAGTCTACTATTAAATATGAAGATTTTGGACAATTCAGTCTCAACACACTTTACGCGTAAGTGCATGAAATGACAGTCAATACTTATTTTAGATGAATACAAAGATTGTTGTAGAAAATAAATTGGAGATTATAACTTTAATAGACAATGATTTAGTTAATTGCATCTAACATTAACAAAAGATTAAGATAGTTTATCCACCAACTATAAAGGTGAAAAAATTGACTAACTAAATAATTCGAAAAATCCGTATCAATCGGTAATAACCTCCATACTTCATGACTCTTAAATTTTGTATTTTTAAAATACCGTAAAACCGTTTTCTTATCAAATTACCACAAAAAAAATTGTATTCAATGACTCTAGGATGATACGAGGAATTCATATTTATGATGGACGCACTGGACCTGTTGGATTTGACGGTGTTGGTGAAAGAAGTTACCCCTCTTACGATATCGTTAATTCAAAATTTACCGGCTCCGGGGAATCGCCTGAAAAAGTTGTTGTTGGAAATTTTGACAACTCTAATCCAAAGGTACGTGTCTGATTTGGATTGATTACTATAGAAAGTTTTGAGTAAAAATATTCTCAGGGAACTGCTGTAGTAAGTACAAAAAGGATCTTTCTAAATTGAATTGAGATTGAAGACAATCATTTTTAAAGAACATTGAAGACATTCGTACATTGTTGGGAGTACACAAATTTAAAAACGCTTTTAAATTACTTAAAATTTGAATTTTTTTCGTTTGTGACAAAATCTATTAAAATACTGTCCTTGTTTTTTAGCAAAATTAAATTTAAACCAGTAAAATTAATTTTTTTACTAGCTGAAATTTGCTTGTTTTGTGTGCATTTTTATCTAGTCTTACCTTGATATCTGTTCTAAATGGTATGCACTAAGCTTTTGTCAAAATTGGTATTATTTAAAAAAATATACTCTCTCATAAACATTACTAATTCGTTGCGTTGTGAAATCTTTTCATAGGAACTCATTTTTTATAAATCAATTTTCTTTCAGATATTAGAGTCTGCTCAGTCGGTGGATCCACGAAACATGTTTGTCAAACATCTTTTAATCAACATGTCAGAAATTGTATGGCCAGGTGACGCTCAATACAACAAAACGGTGAATAAATGTGTTGAGTACAATGCAACCACTGGTCACTGTTTGGCCAAGAAAACGGAAGAGGTGTTTGCTGCACCAGACAGTGTTATCCAAAAGTTGACACTTAAGGTGAAGTCTTGCGAGATGGTTGAACTTTATTTATAAGAATTAATGATACAAATATTATAATTAAGTCTGAATATGAATTTTGTTGACATTAAATGATATTTTACGAAATCTCTGTTAGCACACAAGTATTACTAACGAGTTAACAAGTACTCGGAAACTTGTGAATTCATTAAATATTACGGAAGTATAATTTCAAAAACAATACATTTTTCTAAAATTTTGATTATGAATTCATTAACAAAACATTTCTTGTTAACATAATAATTCAATTTCGTCATAATAAAAACAGTCAACAAGTTTTATCCACTTTCTCCATTTTAATTAATTTACCCTAACACAACTTCTATAACGGATTTGAAATAATTGTTTGGAGCGTATCTTCCTTATATTTTAATATATAATAATATTGTTGCGATTTTTTGTTATGTTCAATTGGATTAATATTCATTAGGAAAACCTTTTGAAGATAGATGATTTAATCAGAATTTATTTTCATTAAATTAAAAGTTATAATTTCAAAGTTTGCTCAAAGTGTTTTCAAATTTTTAGTTATTAATTTTGATTTTAAAACATATTCATGCTTTAAAATTTCTTCTCGCTTGATTTAATAAAATAAAAGAGATGCTATCTGGATTTTTATATATTATAGTATACAACGTATATCACGATATTATAATAAAAGCGCTCTGTTGTATAATTTATTTATTTTAAACTATTTTAAATCAATACAAATAATTAGCATCTAACGAATCTCTATCTTGTTCAAAAAGATTCGTAGCAACAAGGTGTCAGCACCATTTAGCTATGTCTCACAGACTAAAAACTTTTTGTATTCTTGGTATATTTATATCATCCAAAAGTCACCGACGCCAAAAGATTTTTTTTTTAAAAAGTAAACAATTGGTGAAACAAAATAGACAAAATATACCTCTTACGGTTTTGAGCAACAGATATGTTAAACGGTCATGCATGGTGAATCTTCTGTTAAAACTGTGTTTGAATTTTTAGATTAATATTCACAACACAGAGTGAAAATATTAAATTATACTCTTCATGTGATGCATTATTATCTGCGTTAAAAGTTACACTGTGAACAGATTTCTGCTGTTGAAACATTGTAGCACAGCGTCGACTGTTGGTCTACATTAGGCTAACCCGCCACAATATGTTTTCATAATGTATTATAGGCGTATTCGTCATTTTTCTTGTTCATCGTGAATGGTTCGTTACCATTTATTTACTCATTTAAAAAAGTTAAATAATTTGCACCCTGATACCCCCATACGTAGGTGGTAACAATCACTGACACCCCTTTCGTTTACAAACGAGAACGTCCACACAAGGGCTGCGATCTTGCCGATCCTTTGGGGGAATATAAGCTCAAGAAGGAGGTCGACTGCAATCATATTGACCCGAAAACTGGTAAATTTGTTCATTTAGAAGGACTATAGTTTTATTATCTATTACACTGAAAAATATATAGAAATCCTTTTTTCTGTTCCTGACCTCGAAAACCATTTCTCTCATAATATTAGTTGGATAATTCAAATAAAACTCTCGTTATAATCGCAAGGATTGATATCAATTTTAGTTTTAAGACCAATTAATACTATATTGACCGTTAACAACTGTTATCGTTAATTTCAACATTCAGACAAATTATTACTGTTAAAATTATATAATACTTTTAATGTAATTATTGATATATTCATTTAAATGCTTATTGTTTTTATTTATAGTTTAACTTTTACTAATTTTGCATTTTATGTAATCTGCGGTGTTCAAAATATTTAAACTACATAATTGACTAATGATACACATTTCTTTGTGTTACTACTTATAGTAATATAATAGATTTTTTTTTAATATAATTGTAGAATTCAATTTTCACTGTTAGCTGAATTTTGTTTTTAGTTCACTGTATCATAAAGTATGTTTCATTAATCAACATTCGCTATTGTCAATAATTGATTGTATGGATTTTATGTGTCAGATATCTAGTCTAAATTCAAATTTCTAGTATAGACTTATCTAAAAAAATAGAATAGATCGCTCAAATATGTTATATTGAAAATTCATACTAATAACAATAGTAGCAATAATAACAATTCATTCTAATAACATACTATATAAGAGTTATTTTTAAGCAACAAATTTGCCACGAAAACATTTAGTCAATTTTTTTAATTGATAGTACAGTTTTGCAATGTACAATTATGAAACTCAGCTTTTATAAATATGTCGTTAATAAATCATGAATGATAACTTAATTTTTAATTACTTCACGAAATGTCGTACATATCAGTTTGATATAATCAATTGACAATAACGTTATAAACTGAGCAAAAGTGTATACTACATTTTTAAATTCTTAATAAAGTAGATCAATGCTTGGCCTTCGTCTCAGCATTGATTACTTGGGGACGTGGTGGCCCAGAGGTTAGAGCGTTGGGTTCGAGTGGGTTCGAACCCCGGTTCGGACCAAAAATTACTTACCTCGTCCCTGGCTGACAGCTGTGTTAGTCGTTTGTTGCGATCCGAAAGGGTTCGTGTTGTTTGTAATCCTACTCATGTGCGGTTTGTCATATGTTTAAATAAACGATTTACTTACTTACTTACTTTATTAAAAATTATAAAATTTAGAGTATATACTTTTGCATAGTTTATAACTATATATAACCAATAAACTTTTAAGACTATCTATTATTATATTTTTCTAAAATTAAATTTAAATTATCAATCGATTTACGATATCAGAATTGAAACATTACTATTAATCTATTTTTTTATAATAATGTCAGAGTCATAGACATTATATATCTATACTTTAAACTAGATCTGCAATCTAAAATTAATGCATTTAAAATTCCTAGCCATCGATCGTGTTAGGTAAAAAACTTCAATTTTATTAGTTGATTTGAAATTATAAGCTTATATTATACTTCAATTTGATTGATCAATTTAAAGATATTTATCGTTTTTTGCCTAACACGCTATGGCTACGCATTTAATTTTAGATTGCAGATCTAGTTGTAGTTATACAGTGTAATGTTTATGGTCTGAGTATTATAATATTTAATTGGAAACATTTTAGCAAAATTTATAATTCTCATTACAACATGATATATTTTCGTTTTTTAATCATATAATTATTTCTGAAATAATTTTGTTTTGTAGTTAATATTTTTTGTTTTAATTAATTAATTTTGTTTTGTTTTAATTAACAATACAATAATTTTTAACAACATTTTGTTATCTAATTATCATCAATATTTTGAAATTGCGAAATGCTTCTGTTTGTATTTGTAATAAATTGTATTTGTAAATAAGCTAGAAGGTTTTACTTTGACCGCTACTTTTCTATTCTGGCATGGAAAGGAGATGTTTGTATTTAAATATACACATGAATATGTTCTACAGAACTGAAAATGGTGTTTGGTTAGCTTGTTCTTTGGGGTGATTTATGTCTCCTGACTTTTGATCTTGCGGTACCGTTTGATTTGTATAACTCTCTCTCTCTAGTATCATATATTATTAGAAGCCAGGCAGCGAGTGGAGGAGGGGGAAAGTGCGCGCGAGGCATATTGAAATGAAAGCTGTTAAATCGTTTGAAAGACACCGACAGTAGTGAAAAAATTGAGCATAGTACTATACCATATGAGCATTTTATTATATAGGCTGGTGAGAGGCAGGCTGTGTGTGTTGGTGCAGTTCTAGTATAGCTGTATTATACCTACCTAGCTCTATATCAAAGTCAATACTCATTGTATAGGGGGGTTGGGGGGTCTAATCGCTTCATAATTGCGTACTCTTGCTGGTTGTCTCTCAAGTCAATAATTTATTTATTTTTCTCTCTCTTGTTGTCTTTGAACTTACCGCTGACTGTATTTTCACTCTGTGCGTGCTTGTTGTGAGATCAAGCTATAACTATTAGAATGTGTTTGTGTGTATCCCCCCCCCCTCTTCACCTTTTGCATTCTTTGATTTGTCTTGGATCATTTGTAAGTGGTCTTCAGTGTTTACTCTATATATATAACGTCTCAAGTTTTGGAGAAGCATTCCATCTGACTAGCTTGTATGTGTTACTCTAGTGGAGTAGCCATGTATATTATATAACAAAAGAGTGACTGCGGTGTAATTTATTAGGTTATAGTATTTGTTAATATAGTCCAGAAAATGACTCAACAATTTTTAAATATTTCGAAAATTAGTCTTCTTCTGCTGATGTAGGCAATTATGTTGTGTCATTTTATTTTATCATTCACTGACTGTATAAATACTTTTGGAAGTTTAATAAAGGATACCGTCTTATAATTATAGATTACAAACACTATAACTGTAAATAAAAAACTTTCATATACAAATATATTATTATAAAGCGAAAAAAGGTGTTTCTGTCATTAATTTCTATATTTGTATTTTCAGTAATGTGCGCTGTTGTGTATCATAGTTGATCTTTTTTTCTTAATGGAGGTTAGTAAACAGCAGTAACACAGCAGACATAGCGGCAAGATGAAAAAACTAATGAAATCAACAACACTATATACATACGTCCTTTCCCCCTTCCCTGTCTTTTTAGCAATTCACATTTTGTGCATGCGACGGCAGGCTATACAATATTATGTTCTTTTGTAGGGATCACTATATGTACCACGGTGGTTGCGGCTTATATATATGAACGATAATCGTTGCTCTCACAGCGCTTACATTATAGATATGCTGTCATTTTGGAATGTGATTGGAAACCTGTATATATAGTGCCCTTATCGGCAAGTTCCTAGAATACTTATGTTGATGTATGTCTCCTAAGATATATATTTATGCTGAAATAGTAGAGGGGTTGGTGTGTATATATTATACAGTAAGTATATAACTCCCTCTCACTCTGTATATATTATATGAAATCAGCAAAGCTAAAATAGTTAGAGTATAGTGTTTCATCTCTTTTCAATTGCCGCTGATAGCTGTTCGAATTCTAGTCTAGTGTCTATGAAATGATTTTGGGATGAAAACTCAGCAATATTTATTGAGATTCCTCTCTCATACGTGAATTGTAATGTTTGTTGGTGTCTCTGCCTCACTTCTCTCTCGCAAAGCCCCACTGAAACTTCTAATATTTCGTCTGGAAATCTGTTGAGGGTCTACCTACCGGTGACATAGAGACTCGAGTATATTAATTATAGTTTCCCATCTTTGATTTAGGACAACTCTTGCACAGTTAACCTCCGGCGTATAGAGTTTATCTGGGGCTATCTGACCAATGCTGTTTAACTCACAGCACATATAATATATTACATATGCTGGACTATAGTTCTATATTATATCCAGGCTATGTATGCATCTTGCCTATATAGACGCGAAATTAACGACCACCTGGTTCCTGCTTGCGAACCGGCTTCAAACGAGAAGTCGCTTTGCCGATAGTATCTCCGTTCGACAGGCCAGGAATATTTATGACCGTGTATTTACACCATTAATTTAAAACTGGGTCTGTATGTAGAGTTTTAAAAGTATTTTATCCATTTCGTTTATATTAATTTTGCCCGGATAAATTTTATTTTACTTGTAAACGCCGCATGCTAGATACTTTTAATAGCTAAATAATTGAACAACAGAATTTATACATTTTTTATATGTTCAATCAGTATTAATAAAAAAATCGTCTGCAAGTTTTCGATTTACTGCCTTTATGTTTGAATGTTTAAACGCGCTAACAATATATAAACTACATAAAAGCATCACGCAACCACTTCTCTCTACAGAGTCACACGTTAAGTGATTTTTTCTAATTTCCTTGTTATCAATAACATGATATCTGGTTATACAATGACTCGAGATTTAACTTTGTTATATCTTGTTACAATCAGGGAAATGCTCCGATATAAATAAATTAGATAACATTCTATATTTTATATCTTCTTGAAATGGGCTGTTGAGTAACAGTTGAGTCATTCATCCGATGACGAGCTGTTTGTTAATGCGGCTTGTTACAGATTTTCAATCAACAGATAAACTGATTAAATTTTTTCAAACTCGTTCTATATTTATATAAGCTAGCAATTGTCGTTGATACAATGTGGAAATAAAGTTTCATAGAAATTTGTCCACTTGAACAAAATTTATGTAATAATATTGTTACAGAAATGTTTATTTCATCTATAATAAACCATAAATAGTATTTTTCTTTTTGAATCGATCGAAATTATATAAAATGTGTGGAACAGCGGCTTGATATTAGTTTGATATTATAATTTATACTGAATACCCTGTTTTAACTTAGACATAAGGTATTATACTCGAGTCTTTTACCTACAAAGAACTTTTCTGCATCTTTTTTTATATATACATGGAAAAGTGAGAAGTCTAATTCAAGAAACTATCCATGTAATTCTATTGTGTTTGATGAATCACTGTTCTGCATATATGACTAACGACGTCTCACTGCCTTGGGGTTTCAACCTGAAGTCTATATATTTACATTATATATTCGAGGTTAGAGGGTCATTTTTCCACCCATTTAGACAAAATTCATAGCCAGTCTGGTTAGTAAGAGGCAATTTATTTATTTTTGCGAGGTTTAGGGTTTCATTTTGTGTATTAGTTCAGTCGCATTAATTGAAATATAATGCTAATTTTGACACATTTGTTTCTTTCATATACATATAATCTTACAATTTATATCAAAGTGTTTTTTTTAAATGTGATTTAAAATATTCTCCACTAAGAGCAGAAATTCAACCATTTGTTAACTGTGTTTTAATAGAATAGAGATTTGTATTTATTTATTGCAAGGAGCTCTATATTTCATAACCGAGTATTAAAATATGTAACAAAAAAATGTGTATACATAGGTTTGCATTGAAATAATGTGTACAATTGAAAAAGTTGTCATATGTTTTAAACAATATTCTTATACAATAAATGTTATCAACGTTATATGTATATTAAATATATACGGATACAGAATTACATGTAAAACAAAGTATATATTATTTACACAAATTATTTACAATATTTATTTAATATATAGATATTTATTATTTTTCATCAAAATAAAATTTAGATTTGTAATGTAAATATCACTAACTACATATTATGAATTATAATAAAGTCACAGGTTCAAATTGGCTTTCTAAAAAACGTATTACGAAATATTTACAAAGTGGTGGTATATTGCTGAGTGGGACATGATAAAGGTACACATAAAACACATGAAATAATATATTCAATACACTTTGTAATAATATTTAAAGTTTATTATTAAACCTTATTTAAAATGAGTTTTAAATATATAACCATTACATGCTTTTTTCATCATAATGTAATATAGTTTTGTACATGTTCATACTTTATAAATACTATACATATAATATGTCAGTTTATATAAAGAATCATTCGCATAAGTATGTTAATGTTCGCTTATATATTTGTCATTGTGTATATATACAATATTCAATGAAGTTATACTCTGAATAAATGCTATTGTTATATTTCCTACAACAGGTCATATAATATGATTGGGTATGTACAAATATATAGTTCTGACTTCAGGCAAGATATCGTACACAAGTCAAACAATGCTGAATCTATTGTACAGAAAGGAAAGCCCTAAATATAAAGTTAACACCGGCTCATCTATAAATATATCATATAAAGTACATCCTGATATTGTACACATGGTTACTACAATGTTTATACTATTCCAAAAGTAGTGAGAGTAGCTTCCTCTTCTCCGGTTCCTGTACCCGGCTGTTGTTGTACCAATGGAGCCGGTTGATAGCCGATACTGGTTGGTATGATACCGTTCGGTGGAGTAGAAGCCTTTTTCACGTTGTGTTGGTTGACTAGTGCAGAACCAGATCCATTACCATTAGTTGCGTAAAAAAGGGGTCCTGTCTCGGCTGTACTGGCTGGTCTACCATTCTGATTTCGTTGGATCATCTCCTGTTTCTCCACAGCCAGTTCGTCCAGATCACAGTTCATCATCTTCTGCTTGCTCCAAGCTCGATAACTCATAATTACTGTGAAGGCGACCAACAGAAACCCGATGCAGATGCCTACAATGATGAGAAGGTACATTCTGGATCCAGTAGGCTCATCTATCTGTTCGTCAAGCCAATGAGGATCATGAACTGGGCAGTAGAGTGGATCACGTTCAACAGTGGGATCCTCCTTCTGCTGTTGACACGAAGTCTGCAATCCTTGGTATGGCGTTGAAGAGAGACCATACACTGTAGCATTACGAGATAATTTGGCAAAGGGGGATTTGGCATATTTGGAACCGATGAAATTCTGGCTGATACCCTTATGAGACACCGAGAAATGAAGAACTCTTAGAGAACGAAGGCCACATAGGGCATTTGGTTGAATGACGTGAAAGGGATTTGAGTCTAAACGAAGTACTTTCAAAAAGGTCAGATCTCCGAAAGCCATATCGCTAATATAGGTGAGATAGTTACCGGATAGGTCCAACTCTTTTAGGTAGCTTAGGTCGGCGAAGTTGTCGGGCATGAGACAGCGAAGTCGGTTGTTGGAAAGATCCAATGTGTGTAATCCCTGAAGCTGATTGAATACACTTCGAGAAATGTTTGGCAATCGGTTTGATTTGAGACTGAGATTTTCAAGGTCTGACAATCCATAAAATGTGAGAGGTCGGAGATTTGTTATTCTTAGTTCTGTTATGCTCAAGGTTCTAAGTTTAGATAATGTGAAAAAGGTGTGATCTTCTAGTTCAGAAACACCGCCAAACTGGAAGCTATCTTGATGAGATATCAGAAGGGTTTTTAAGCGTGGCATTGATTTGAAGCTGTCCTTTGATATCTTCATGAAAGGGTTCCTTCGAAGGTCCAAATGCTCCAGTTCACCGAGTCCATAGAAGGCATCTGAGTCAATATCGGTTAAAATGTTATAGTCTAAATAAAGTTTGCGAAGTTTTTTGCAATCGCTAAACGTTCCATTTTGAATGTAACCGATCTTATTATGGGACAAATTAATAATTTCCAAATTTACCAGTTTCGCAAACGTCTTCTTGATTAGTGATCGGGCTCGATTCCTATCGGCAGTAAGTATTACCAAAGATTGGCTCATTGGAGCAAACATAGATTCTGCATAGGTGGACAGATTGTTACCCCCAATGTTCAGCTTGGTCACCCGAACTAATCCCGCGAAGTCAGTAGCATTGAATTTTCTAATCTTGCTTTCTCGAATGGTTAGCGAGAGAAGAGTGTCACATTGCCCCGTCATGAAAGCCTCCGAATCTAGCTGGTTGATGTTAGTCTTCACAAGAGATAGCTGCGTTATTTTCGATGAGCAGTATAACGGTGCAATCTGTGAGGAGACATTGTGAATCCTGAGTCCCTGACAAGAACAGCTGATCTTAGAACATTGACAAAGGTCATTTTCGACGTCGATAGCAGTGACAATGTTGGAGAGACAGTAAAAGCCAACCAGATTAATAAATAAACATAGAACAGTGTTCATCTTCCTGCTAAAGTAGGTAATGCTAAAAGTTTTCAAAAAATTATGAATTCACAAGTTCAGCAGTACCGTACACTAAGAGTTGTCTCAACAAGCATGTTTGGCTAGACTATGATTCTCTGCTTATATTCTTCGACGTGAATCGATCGCTGTTCTAACTATTGGCCAATGAAACTCAGGGATTTCATCTGTGGCGCGCGCGCACAACTTGAATAAGTGTTGAAGTGATGAAGCAGTGGGGGTGTTGTCTATACAACCAACGGCTAACACAACTCTATGTAACCGGCTTTCAAGTTGCCTGCCTTTGATCATAGACCGCCACTTTTGTTCACCCTGGGGACACTGAGAACCCCAAACTAACTTATGTTGCTGCCTTTTTGTTTTATATCTTATACGGTCTTGTACAGACTTGTTTTGATGTATGATGTGATTATTTAACCATTAGTTTGGCCTTTATTCATAGTATTCATTATTGTATGTCAGTTTTTATTTGCACAATATTAATCTTGAAGATATTAAGCCTTTTAAAATTATAACTTCAACTAACTATTTTTGTAGCTTCAATTCTATAGAATTGTTTTAATAATACAACTTATGCATGATGCTTTACTATTTTTTACATATAGTTAATAACTAATATGGCGGAGTGTGTCAGAGAGGCACATAATAAAAGAGTGTTTTTTTTGCTTTCATTATAAATTTTGTATTTTATCGTATATTTTATTACATAGTTTAGTTATATAAATAATAATTTTTTCAAATTTATCATTTTACCTTCATATAATTTGAAATTTTGATCTTCCTGTGTTCTCAATTTATTAAGAAGTTTACCACCCATTTGAATATAAACTAATCGTATTAAATTCTATATTAATTCTATGCAAGTTAGCTAGCTATATACACACACGTGATCATCTCCTGTATAATTGTTACCGTTCTCAATCTCGGCTTCTCTAACTGCTATTGATTATCTCAATATAAAGGCGGGTGTAAATCTTACATGTTAAACAATTTATGTATGTAATGCTATAAGCGTCAAATTTGCGTCGAAACCTTTGCCTATATGTAAAGTGTTTATAATATCAATACTATATAGTCGGCGTGACCTAGCTCTCATTGCTGTGTCGTAAACTACAAACAACCCCCGCTAGTTATGCTCCGTGCTTTAAACAAAGAAGCCTGCCCTCCATAATATATGTGTGTGTTCTTGATATAATAAAACTATCATATATATAATATTAACTGGCTCGTATATATATATATATATATATATATGTACATAAGTCTTTTATTTGTGCCTTGAGCTTTCACTGAATTCTTTGTAAATAACTTTAT
>JAUZNC010060584.1:0-43612 GCA_034780395.1 Vannuccia rotundouncinata | reverse complement strand
CTTACTTACTTACTTACTTACTTACTTACTTACTTACTTACTTACTTACTTACTTACTTACTTACTTACTTATTTACGTTCCTAATATAATATATATTTATAAAGTACTCAATTCGTCCGTCGAGGACGGTATTCGTCGTGGAACACAATTCGTCGCCAGCATAACTTTTGTCTTTTTAGCGAACTTTGACCGCTAAAAGAAGAGGAGTTTTCCAACTATTCGTTAAAAAACGTAGAAAAACCTCATTATGTTTAAGCAAGTTTAAAAACTACACTTATGTTAACTAAATGGTTCTGTTGTAGGCTTGCTTTTAAAACAATATAATATATTACAAAAAAAACTTGCCACAATTTCTTGTATATGAAAGGGGCAAAAAATATCAGAGTCTTTACATTGATTATACTAAATAAAATCGTGCAGGGTGAGTGAACTATTTTACTGTCACAAACATTATTTTATACTTTGTATTTTTGGCCAATAAGTCTAGGGGGAGGGGTTCCGAGTGCAAAGAATACACGTTATTCACATAATAGACATTTCCTCGATAAATACAACAAAACATTCTGAAAAAACGCTAAAAATATTTGGTCCACATTAAATCCAAGTAGGTATCCCAAGGCAGCTATAATTTGGCTAGTTTTTTTTATCATTCAACTATATTTTCGTCGAAGAGGTCGGGAAATCATCTAAAAGTTTGAGCAAGACCCGTTTACCACGAAAGAAGACTGAGATATTTAATTCAACAAAAAGATGAATTGTTTAAAAACCATCGTGAAGGGGCAGCTAGCTATATATATGACGGCAGAATATACAAGAAAGAGATGTAAAATGTCATTTTAAAAAAGGGTTGTAAAATGTCCTGTAAAATGTTTTATTGTATTTATCAAAATTGATGCAATAAATTGATCGTTGTTTGCAATACCCATGCAAACGTCTCATATCTGTAGAGTGACGATGTTTGGTACACAATGAAATCATTGATGTGAATATACTATCAGTAGTTTGATGAAAGCAATAAGCAAAAATGGGTGCTTATCCAAAATTGATCCAAATCTTTCAATATGGGTGACAAGCATCTCGATTGTGGGCGAAATATTCACTGAAAATGAAAAAAATCGGTGTCTGGTTACAGGTCTATTTGGGCTCATGGTATTTATAAAAAGATTGATGAAAAAAATACTTCCATGTCGATCACATTATCAAAATTGCTAAACAAAAATTCTCAAACAAAGATGGAATTTGACAATATGTTATAGACAATTTATTTCAATGGATAGAAAAGATAGAATCCAATTATTCTTCAGAACAAGAAAATCATTGACGAGAATTACCATGAATAAATGTACGGGCATTCCATTCAACCTCAATATCAATAAATGATCCTGCATACAAGTCTGAATTTATTTTTCTATAACATTGGTTTCGTTAATAAACAAAACAACAGTTAACACATTGTGTATTCATAGTTCTCTCGTTAGAATACTGTTAAACTGTTTATATCCCATAACTTGTTATCAAAATTTCTTTGTTCTTTGAATTAAAATTAAAGGTCTACCATTACAATATTGCCTTTATTGGTACTATTTTTTAAAAGTTGTCCACATCAGCTTACAATACTGTTTTCGCGTCGTTGTTTATTAATTTTGAAATCATTGAATAATGTTGATGTATCACACTTAGCTCTTAAATAATAACAGTATATTATAAACAGCGGAATAACTACATTTACTTTTAGTCCAATTCTTATAGATTTCTATAAATTTTTATTATTTTGGTTTATTATAGCATGAATTGGAAAATCAATTATTTTGAATAATGAAGATATTTGTAAAAGGAAAATAGATTTTTACTTATTTATATGGTGTTAAATTTCTATAACACTTTCTTATATAATGGATTAGTTGTGATTCCCATTTCTAAGAAATATATATAATATATTAGCTAAGAAACATCGCGCACTGATAATGTGGGTTTTCATTAATTGCAACGTTTGCTTCGTTATTTCGTCGGACTTTGCGTTGAGGACGTCCACAGCAGATCTCAAAATATTTTAAAACAATAAAAAAATGCTATACATTATTTGAAATCTTAACGTTTATATTAATATAACAACCTTGTATTGGGACTCGCGTAATTAAATCAATATTACTATAGATAACCAATTACATTATTTACTCATTAATCTACGATTGGATCAATACATTTTTATAGCTCAAATTTTATTGACAAAATACTAGTTAATTAATAACAAATAATCTTTAAATATAATATAGATAGTATAGTTATAATTCAAAATAACTACACTTTTAAATTACATAAATCGCATAAAAAATGATTTTTTGTTCTTAATTGTTGAATATGGAAATTAACTATGTGGCTTTACTTAGAGAAGGACTTCTTTGGAAATCTAAATGTAAAAGTGTTTGGATAGATAATCCAGATTCACTAGACAATGTTGTAGCAAGAATTCATTCTGAAGCAACAGTATGTGATGCAATAATGCAAAGCGAAAATAATTTAGTCCCAAATGCTGAAAAAATTCAAAGAACAGTTCGGTACTTAGAAAAACATTCTTTTTGGAGAAAAAATCCATTTTCTCTTCTCTCTGATGTTTCAACGGAACCTGCACTTGCCGACATCGCATATCGACTTCAATCTCAAAGAATACGTTCACTGTGGGAAGGCAAAAATGCACCAACAATAATGCGCTTTTCATTAGAAACGGAAGATTCTATAACCATGAAGCCCCACGAAGTTATACATTCATCGTTTTGCAAATGCCCATCAGATTCGGCCATATGGGAGAAAATTAATCGTGACTGTGGTACAGATATGCAGTAGTAGTACAAACTTTGATTCAGAACAATATACTACTATTCCTTCATATTTGGTTAAATTTATTAATACATAAAAGTTTAAAATTTTGGAGTGAGAATAGTTTAATCTATTCAATGAGCAGTGTTCAATGGAATAATATAGCTAAATTTATTAAATATGAAAACTAATCATAACTATAACATGGAAGATCTCTGCATTTTATTTTACATACATGTTGCATCATGAACTATAAATGCTATAAAGGCATCAATCACTATACATTCTTTACTGAAGCAACGAATAAGAAACTAATC
The DNA here is from genome assembly GCA_034780395.1 of Vannuccia rotundouncinata. NCBI lineage: Eukaryota > Metazoa > Platyhelminthes > Proseriata > Coelogynoporidae > Vannuccia > Vannuccia rotundouncinata. Next base: position 40,480 of record JAUZNC010060584.1, on the reverse strand, counting down.
AAGAAATTTAATAAAAAAATTGCTATTGTTTTTTTTTCTAAAATGATTTATGCATCTGTAAATCATTTTAAAAATATGTCGATCTTGGCTTAAATTAGTGCTATTTGTTGTTCGTTTGTTATATTTTGTTGTCTGGTTTATTTGTAATAATTTTGTTTAATTCGTTTTTTAATCATGATCTTTATCGAACCTCATTGACACATGTAATATGTATAAGTTATTTAAATACAATAAGCTTTTACTCACTTCTTTTTATCTTTAACATGAACATAAATCATTCTTCGTTTGTACAAATTGTCGTTTGAAGAAGTTTGGTCACTGATGGAGTGTGATTTTAAATTTAATCATTATTGGTTTATTTGGGTTGTGTTGCAAACAATATAACTGTATATACAGTACGGAAAATATCCTCATTTTATCTTTTAGCATCACTAATTAATTGGTGTAACATTTTTAGTTTGCTTTTATCATTCGAAGTTTCTCTTGATTTTATTCAAATATTGATAAATGCAAGAGTCAGTGTATATATTATTTTGAAAAGAAGAAGTGCTAAGTTAAAAGAAAACATTTAAAAAGTTAACCTTTGAATTAAAATTTGCTTTATTTCGCCAACTCAATATATTCAATTGAATTATGGAAATTTTGTAAAGTAAATATAGTTACATTAACCTCATAAATCATACATGCAAGCATACAATCAAATCTTTACAAATTATGCGATGGTTTATGCGATCATTTAGAGACATTAACAAATTTGAAGTGTATACTAAACTTCCAGGTTTCGCTTTATTAATTGTTCATGGAAAAAAAATCTCATTTTCACCAAATTAAAGCTGGGGGGCTAAACTCAAAAAGGGCCCATTTTGATTTCCAAAATTCGACAAAGAAAATTTAAAAGTAAAATATTTCAATCATTGCCATCAAATATAAATATAAGTCTTTACAGGGACTACTATAATATTTAAAGTGTTCCCTTTAAAGTCTTTATTCTGAACTATTTTAGAAGAAAGATTTTAAAGATTTGCGTATTCTTTTAGTGACTGGTAAATACATTTTAGGAAGGGCGATATATAAAAGGCAATAAAAGGCGTGGGGGTATTATACATTAAACTATATGTATTCTATTGAAATGACATATTCTATTGAAATGACATATTCTATTGAAATGACCTATATAAACTTAATACAATTATAATATGGGAAACCAAATGTTATGTTTTAAAAGTTTCTCCATGAATTGACGAAACCTTCACTTCCTTAATCACGAGTTTATAATAGCTGTTTTGCTTGACATTATATTATTTGAGAATTTAGCGTAATGTTGCGTAAAATGATAAATAATAATGCAGTATTTGATAATGCAATTAAGTGAAACTTAAGTCAAAGCCTACGACCCAAATTATTGAATCAAAGAACCAGTTTATTCTCCAGATTCAAATTTATTGGATCGATAAATATTCCCGAAGTCTAAAATTCTAATGTGTTATCTTGTTTTAACCCCGTCTTATCCCTCCCTAAGTATAAGCTTCTGTAGACTTTTTGGTTAACCGGTATCTCTCCCTCCCAATACAAGTGTACGCTCCAATAAAATTTAGCTTCCAAAAAATAATTAGGAAAAATATTAATCTGAATATTAAAATTTTTTGTAAATAGAAGCATAGTCATTTTTTATATAAAAAAATTGTTGTATAATACCTTATACTTTATAAAAAAACAGTGTAAGTAATCCTTTATTTAAACAAATTTATATATATTGGACCCTTTTCATTAAAGAATTTCAAAATATTAAATAAATTTGCATTTTACTTTAAAAGACCATGGTAGGTTTCAACTAACTTATTGGAAAAATTATTGGACCTAAACTAGGTGGGGGGCAACACCCTAGAGGTGGTTGGGAGCCTAGCCTAGACATCTACTGTTTGTTTATTAGTTGCCATAGTATAATCGTTTTGGATGATCAAAAAAGATATATTGTGAACATTAAATACTATATAAAAAATACCTACATACCAAAAGAGAAACAATATAAACCAAGAGTACCAGTACGCCAGTGCACAATAGTGATTTTAGTCTTTAAAGAAGCATCGAAAAAAATGATCAGAATTTTTCCGGACCTCGATAAATTTTAGGGGGGGATCGTACGACACAGACGACCCTCCTGCAAGTAATATAGAAAATTGTTTTGCTATTAGCATTATATTACTAAGAATGAAAGTTAATTTTGTTACGGTCTGCCTATACTAAAAAATAAGAGATAAATATATAGGCTATATCATTAAAAACAAACGTTTGTTATTTTTTATTTAGCGAACATCTATTAATTGTATATCCAGTAATTTAACTTATCAATTAGCGGATATCTATTTAACACTTGGAATTTTAAATATTTCAAATTTTAAATAGAAATCGATCATTTATTAATTTTGTAATTTGAGAAGTGTGCAGCAGATTATTTTGGTATGGAGTGTACTAAAGATAGACTTTATTTCTTAATCGGAAGTCTAAGAGGAAATAACATGAATGCTGGGGAAAATGTAGGCCTTTTGAGACAACCCGTATACTCACCTGATGTAAACTTGTGCGATAGGTTTGTTCCCAACACTGGAAGCCCAGAGAATACATTTTAATCCAATCGAGTATATTTCTCATTTTTAACTGAAAATTTACCAATTTTTTTCTTCTAATTGGATGACATCAGCTTTACAAAAAGCCATGGAGCATATGAGAAAGATAACTGAAAACGATGGAAATTATGTTTAGACTTTATCGTTTATTTATATAACCGTTCTCAGTTGAAATTAATTGTGTAATTATGTTATATATGCTTAGAATTATTAATAAATTATCTTGTAAAAATTACAAGCGCTTGTTTTTAATGATACAGCCTATATATATATATATCCAAAATTAAAAGTTTTTTTCGAAATAACTGAAAATAAAAGTATTTCTGCTTTGTCCCTTTAGATATATAGAATAACTAAATATATGGACAAGTGATGTTGATTATTATTCATAGACTGTTGATCCAAGATGATCGCACATGAAATTATGTCAGACACGTTTAAATTCATTTGGTTTCACATCAAATGGGTTCCACACACTTCTAGAAAGCAGAATAAAGCAGATCGTCTAGCACATTGTCGATTTCATGAATTGGATACTTTTGCGTCACGATTAATCAAGTAAAAATCTTGTGACAATTGATTAGAAATTTTCAACCGTGTAATTTCATTGAGTACAGCTGATAAAATGAGCTAGTATATGCTGCACTGGGAAGATGAACGACTACCAAATATAAAAAAGAAATATGTGGCTGATACTTAATTAAATAACGGAAAATTTCTTAAAACTTATCAATCACCTATACTTGATCGTCGTCATCGATCATGTTGCATATTTGAGGGAACGATGATTGGACTTTCCGCAGTACGTACCCAACAATTTTTGGGGACTCCTTAAGTCCTACTTGATCGCTCCTTGATGACATTGCAGCACTCTGTTTTGGGACAAATTAAAATTTAATAAACTAGAGCTAGAATATACTTTAAAAAAAATTATAATTGCACTGTTTTATAAAAGTTTTCTCATAAATTTTATTAACAGTAATTACAGTCCAATTCACTAGGTAATTTAAAAGGGGGAGCACCAATTTTTAAAAAGGGCCACCTTGATAAGGGCTCAAAAAATTTGAGGGGGGATCAGCCGCCTTTTCCGTGGAATATATTCATATGCGAACGAGGGCGGCCCCTATAGAAATATAATAAGTGTAGAAGCGTCTTATCTATAGAAATATTGTTGATTTTTTTGCTGATTAAGGGAAATCCAAGTGACCTAGGCAAACCCATAGAAATATATAAAAGGTAAAAGCGGCACGTTTATAGATCATAGATTTCTTGGGAAATCCATTGACATTTTATAATTGTCTTCAATTGATTATTGTGACTTTCTATTTTGTTGAATTATACATTATTATATACCATTTTTAACACTTAAAATACTGTTTTTAGTATATTTCAATTTGAGTTGACGGAATATTATTGAATTTTAATAGGTCTTTGTCAATTTTTTAATTTATTAAGCTTATTAATTGTTAATTACATATTTTAATAAATGTTTCATTCTGTAAAAAACGAAATTTCATATTATTACCTACAATATTTAAATATTCGTTTTCATAATTATAAATAATATATGGTACACAAAAAAATAGAAAACCATTTTTTAAGGGAATATATTAAAGTGTATGTGAAAACTGAATGGGATAATCAAAACAATATATACATAAAAAACATATACCGGTTTATAAAAAGTGAGTGTATTTATTAACTGAATAAGATAATCAAAACAATTCCATAGGTTCGTTATTGGTGATAAACAATAGATACTATTTATATAACTATATTTACAAAAATAACCAACAAATAGATAACCGTTTATTAAAGATAAAGCGTATGTAAATATGAACTGGATGGGGTAATCATACAACAATTCAGTGGGTTCGTTATTGGTGATTAAAAAGAATCAATTTAGACAACTTCTTTCGCACTGACATTTTCACTATGGAATTGTATACCACCTTTGATTTTGGTGTTTGCGAAAAGTGAAATAACATTCAAAAATGGATCCGAGAAGCAGTTGTTAATGTGAACTAAATTGGTGGGTTGTCTCCAAATATTCAGATTAGGAATAAACTATCGGGTAGAAAATATAGCTTTTTGAAACGATTTAGGTTTAAAGATTATTTCGGCTATTCAAAGATGAATGTTTATCATAAAATACAGATATCACTCTGTGCAGTTTGTATATAGCACTTAATTTTTAGTCAATATACCTATGTCTACATCCCTATATCAAGATCCCATCGATCAAATTAACGTTTCGACGCCCATACTTCTGATTTCATGCATAGGATAATTGTAGGTCTATAAACTAACCGTTGAAAAGACAGCAGCCAATTGGGAGTTTCCAGCAACCACGTGTATGCCAACGGCCATGAAACAGACCATCTCAGTAGCTATAGTAGTGTTTCATCTTTTTCACACTCCGATCCGTAATCCACGTACAACCAACCATAGATGTTTTGGCAAAGTCGTACTTTATAAGTGTTTCCGAATGGACATTATACATCAACCATGCCTACCTAGCTACTCATATTGATACGAATTAGTATTTATTGAAACAGAGTATAAGGAAAGATAATGTTATAAATGTAAGCATTTATACTGTATGCAGTAAAAATTAAGACAGGTGTAAAAATAAATGTGTAGTTTCCTTAATATATCATAAAAGTAACATTTTATAAGAATATGGTTTACAGGGAGTAACGGAAATAAATATCTTTTTATCAAATATTAAATATAGGAACTTTTAAAGAATGTTTTGATGCACAATTAAGACAATATTTTTAGGCATAACTCTAAATATAAAATATTTACATATTTAATATACCACAGATAATTAAGTATTTCAGAACTGAAATTTTGAAAAAAATAATAATTTGTTTTATGAATGCTTAACGTGCAAAATAAAGTATTTAAATAGAATAAGACTATAATATATATTAATTTGGCTAGCAATTCTAGGTTGGAGGAGGTTGCTAAATGAATATATTCTAAAGTAATAGCGGAAATTTGAATAAAAAAGTGATATTACCTATGATGAATAGAGGACCACGGCCCTCTGTCCGCTGTCGAATGACTTGAGTAAATAAGATTATCAGCAAAAAATCATCTACTGATATCTCATTAGAAATCCTTTTTATTATAATTTATAGTTCATATTTAGTTAATATGTAATGGTGTTTCTTTAATTCGCAATTTAAATTTAAAAAAATCCAAGTTTACAAGTTAAATAAACATTTTTATATTAGAGTCCGACTATGATACACATCATTCCAATCCTACACAAAGTTTATGATTATGGTTTTGTTTAAATTGTTCATTTTACGCTTTTATTTACTAAATATCCACTAAATAATAAATAAATAAGTTGGAACTTTCTTGTTGTAAGTCTTGTTATACATTTTAATGAGAAGTATTATTTTATCTAATACGCACATTAAATTTTTTATTGTGCTTTAAAGGACTAAATTCAGATCTATGTAATTTACTTTTTGAAACGTAACATTAGTTGATTGAGTTAAATACTATTTAAAAAAATTAATTAGACAAGATTCAGACACAACTTCTACTGTTTCAATATTTTTGAATGTATGAAATTTTCATTAAAATCTAATGACTTCCATTTTGATATGATTATTATTATAGATGTTATATATTATGGATTTATTTGAATTCTAATTTGTGGGAATGTTTCAAATGTACATTAGGCAACAAACATAAAGAGATCATTTTTATTTATTTTAAATCTATATAAAAGCAGTATTGAAAATCTGTGAAAGCATTAAAATTATTATTACACTTTTTTTTAAACTTTCAGTCATAGTATTTGCCTAAACTCATGCATGAAATTGCCATAGGAAAAAAAAATTGGTAGACAGGCTGAGGATATTGATATGGCATGAGCAATATTAATAAATAATTAAATATTAATATGACAGTTTAAAAGTATATTACTGTAAACCACATGTTTTTAATTTAGTTAAACATAAAAATAATTATTATATATAGGGATACATGGAATGCAGGCTGAAATTGGATATGCCAGCCATATAAATAGCTAACTGGATATAAATATGGCATAATTCACTAATTTATTTTTCCAAAACACAAGATTTCATTACTTGAAATGAAAATTATTATTTGCTAACATTTCATTTTAAATATATTTTACTGGTTTCTTAACAAGTACCCATTATACAGGCTGGATATCAGGTTGACCTTCCCCAATATTTTTGGTTGCCTGCATATCTTTCAATTAAACCATAACCTGCTAACTGCTTGTAATCTGCAATATCTGATATATTAAGCCTGTAGTAATCAAATTAATGTGCCATTTTAATTATTTGTTTCACACTAGAATGTTTCCTAGTATTTTATTTATACATTGTACAAATTTCTGTAAAAATTAAATATAAAAACAGTTCACCCATTGCAATACCATTTCACAATTACAAATAAATCACCCTATATTTAGTATATAATAAAAAACAAAATTGTTATTTTTTTATTTGGTTAAGATTTTTTAAATTATTATTTAATTTTTTGCAAATATATACTTCCTTTTCATTCTTATTAAAAAAAATAATTATATCTTTATGAAGGGTAGGAAATATATACTCTTGCTAATCAGCAAATGTTAATAATTTATTTTCAGTGATAACTGTAACACAATTGTAAGCTTTCTAATATGATTTTCAACAAAAATAATTGGACTTGTAAATATAAATCTAATAACCTGAGCATTTGGGATAATAGCCACTACAATAAAAAAAATGATTTTATGGCATTGCATATAAATACACCTTTATGAGTTCCTTAAATACTATTTTATTTCCATTTAATGTCAGTTTGTTAATTAAATCTTAAATGCAATGCTTTGTTTCTGAAAAATATTGCATCATTATTACTTATCTTCATTCATCCAAATGTTCTAATGCTACATTTTAACAAGCCATATTTATAGCACTGACAGAAAAAGAGATGCAGATTAGTCATGTTCCAGGGTGTTTTATTGCATCTTAATTCAACCAGCTGTTTAGCCCTAACCAGAAGAGACACAGGTCAGTTAACTATAAATATTCTGAGTGGAGTATTACATAACAACAGGAATTTATGGAATTATAATAGAGTTTTGATATCTATTGGGTATGATCTTAGTTATAAAATCTTAATTTAACAATAACAGTTAAACTGCAATTTAAGATTGTTAACATACTACATCTAGTTACATGCAGGTACCAAATATTGATAATCTTTTGAGATAGCTATCTTAATAAAAAAATTAGATTAAGGTAAGATAATCTGAAACTCTATAGTATAGAATCCCTTTATCTAAAGATGTTTATTTAACAAACTATATATAGCAGGCCTCTCAAGTGATCATAAAATTCATTAAATAGCATTAAAAAAATAGGATAATTATTTTAAATATCAAAAAATATTATAAAATTGATAATATTAATGTATGTTTTTTTTAGTAAAGTATATCTTCATTTTTCCTACAAAATGCTTAACATATTTCAGTAATTTAAAAGTATAATATTATTTTATATTGTAAATATATTTTTTCAATATTACAATGTGTCCAGGACTGGTATGACTCTAATGGGCAGGCAAATTGAAATGAATGCTGTTAGGTAGTGCTACCTAGATCACTACTTGCTATTTTTATGAGTGAATAAAACAAATAAGTATGACTGTTATAGGTAGTGTCATAGGTAGTCCTACCTAATGTTGTTTAATTAAAGAATAAGTAACTAATTGTTAGGTAGAGATAGAATTCCCAAGAAATTAGATCAACTAAAAAATATCTACCAATCACATATGAAAAGTCCAATAATTGGTTATTTTATATAATTGTAGGAATATATATATATATATAGAATAATCTTTGTTTTAAAATCATATGTCTACAAATTCCAAATCCATTAAATGGAAGAGAAGTTTTTTGGTAATAAAGAAATAAAACTTTAGTATATTTGTTTGTCAATAGTGTCTTTATTATATTACTTTTCTCACTTTGTTACTCTTTAATTGGGTGATTCCCAAGGCTAGGTCTGACATTATGTTTGACATTATTCCCCAATATAATTTGCCCAATCATTTACATGCTGATTATTCAACAATTATGCAACAATATGTGTATCATTTCTACCAAATTCCCTACATCTATTGAATGTATTCTTCATTTCTATCCTATTTGAGATGCAAACTTTCCAGATTCTATTGTCATACAGTCAAATTCATGTATATCAGATCCACTTATATTAAATTTCCAGCAATAATGGATAATTTGCATGGCACAATGAAAATGCTTATTCTACACCGCTATTATTGGATTTCTGGCTTTATCAGTTTAAATGTGTTGTCCTTTGTTAACTTTTTTGTCATAGATATTGGATAATAATATAGTTTTTCTCATTCTATTTGCAACTAATTCCAATCATTATATAAAAGAGATTCAGAAGTGTTGTTGGCAACTTGAAAAGACCATTGTCAAATACCACTGTGAAAACATGGAAAAACCTATGACTTTTTTGATGTGTTCCCTAAGTATAAGTAGGTAACATGTATTTTACTCTATATTCATAAAATTGTCATAAAATACATATTATATCTATTCATTTAAATGTTTTTCTTAAAGTATGAGTTAAAGAGTTAAAACCAGCTAAACCGAATTTCCAGCTATTTCAGATTTTTTCATCAGAACCAAGCAATCCAATATATGTGGATTTGACTGTATTACCAATTTCATGTATTGTGCTCTTTAAATGTAAAATACTTGGGCAAATCTCTCACTTGATTGACACATTTGAGAAGTTTGCCAACACTATTTACTGAATGTTTTGCTTTATTGATGAACTCGTTGTCTCGTACAACATCACAAATCAAAAAGCAAAATAATGTTTACATACAATACTGAAGCAAAAGTAAACAACAAATTGTAATTGCTCATATGCCAGGTCACTATTGATTGGTAATTGTAAAGCTGATGATTTGGTGTACAATTTGAATACATTTATGAATGCAAAGCTTGATTTAAATTCAGACTATCTCAATTTATATTAGTATGGATAGACATAATGTCAACTGATCATTTGAAAAGAATGTGGCTGAGTATTTGGATAATAAATAGGCACCAACTTCCTAAAACTTGGTTCTTGCTCATTACAAATGTATTACTTGACTAAACACCACACTGGCGAAGTTCAATTTTGAACTGGCAATGAGTCAGATGCCTAAAAAAACTGCATAAAATATCATTAATTTTTTCTTAAAATCATTACAAAAAAATCTCAATGTTGGGAGGCCTCATATGTAGTTTAATTATCAAAATAATGACCTACTAAATGTGTAGCTGTAATGGAAAACTAAAAGCATAAAGCTATTACAATTCAAGAAAATTATGAAATTGAAAAACTAAAAAAGTTGTCTAATGTTCAGAATATACCATGATCATCATTTATTGGATTTTGTAAAAATGCAGAAAATTTTATTCAGCAATACAATTCAGGAAGCTGAGCCTATTTTGCAAAAAGGTTAAAGATTCATAACTTCAAAAAAAGTTGATAACACACTGTAATAATTTTTCCATCTTGCTCCAGAGACAAGTATTCCAATTCCTGTGAAAATGTTGCTTGAAAAAGCAAAATCGTTTGTAACATCTTTGAACTAAGATACATATTACATTACACAATCAAATTAGATTAAATTACTATCAAAACTTAAATAATGTATTTATTTACTATTCAAAAAATGTTAGTAGTAAGCATATAATAACATTCACATATGATATCATATTTTGTAATTTCCCTTAAGGTGTTGTTATATCCTATTTCTACTGTAGTATATGGTAAGAGATCGTATTTTTATTTTATCTTGAGGCCTGTTATACATCCTATATATTTTTGGAACCTATATATTCCTATATTACCTTTATATTTGAAACTTTTGCTATATTTTTTCTGTATTCAAATTAGAAATATTTAGGATTGTATATGTTCAAACATTTTTAAAATCTGTAAAATTCTGGAAATGCAAAATAATTATCAGTTAATGAATAGTGGGAGAAAGTATTCATAATCAAAAATGCAGATGATCACAAAAATACCCCAACACTGTCAAATATGAGAAAAGCTGTTTTGGTACTATTCCATATTAGTGTAGATGTTGAGAGAGGTTTTTCATTCAACAAGTTCCTATCAGGACACATAAAGAATGTTTGTCACATGAGAGAATCAAAGTATTATGAACCATCAACTGATTCAAGATCTCTGTCTGACTTTTTGGATGGAGACCTGAAAACTTGCCAATCACCAAAAAAGTTTCTTCAAAATATGACTAACTTGGTACATAAATCACATAAGTTTTTTTTTGAAGAATATCCACTTAAAAAGATAGAGACAGCCAGAAGAAACAAATAAACAATCATCCAAGAAGAAGGCCTTTTTTTAAAGGGTCTAACTTCTGTTGACTAATCGATTGAGAAGCAGAAATATATCTGGGATGTTGATTTCATGTAGGTCCACCATAGGTTTTGCTCAAGCTATTCTGAAAATTATGTATGCAAAGCTCAAAGAATTACAAGAACTCCAACATGGCAAAAGGACAAATGTGACACTCACTGAAATAGACTAGAGAGCCACCATGCAAGAAAATGTGATTATCTGACAATACTTTTATAGATTCGGTTGAAGATGGTAATTACAAATAAGTTAAGATAGAGAAAATATGTTTATAGTATAGGTAATTATATCATACGCACATTCTTATCAAATTATGACTATCTTATTCATAATATTTTATAGATTTTATCAAAGTTGATGGTTTCAATACGTTCCAATAGGCACATTTCAACATTTACAATGTAAAATCAACCTCCTATATTTTTGGCCCAATATACTAAGGCATAACAGGCCTGTATCCTAATCTTTGTGCTCAACTGCTGTTTATACTTTTATACTATCTTTATGGTAAATAAACTGTTTGAATTTCATGGATACTGCCTCCTCTTAGAGTTTGAATAAGACAATTAGTTAAGATTTTATGTTCAACAGATCCATTTCTATGTTATGCTTATAGTTGTCACAGCTACAAACAATAACATGTCTTTTCTACATGTTGGATTAATTAATAACTCCCATTTCTTTAAATAGAACAATGATTAATTTACTGTCTTTACTGAGGTTATTCTAGATCATTTAACACAACAATATATTTTTAACTCTTGATGTAAAGTAAATTTTTTAAAACTAAGAAAGTGAAACAAAATAAATTAGAGACTGTTTATCAGACTGGTAAAGCAGTATGCATTTTTTAATTGTTCAATCTGAATCCAAAACTCCTCATCTCTTTATGGTATCATGTAAGGATCGCTATTTTTGGTTGTACTCAATAAGTGTGAATATTTCCTAACCTGGTTTAGTTAAAACCATTAAAAAATTAAAAACACCATTAAATTAGTCGATGACTAGTAAAGAAAAGGTTAGGGTATGAAAGCTATATGAATGCAAAGGGATTTTTGTCAGACTCCCACATTGTTTTATAATATTTCATGTTTTGATATTATTATTAATGTTAATAATTTTTAATCTGTATAGAGTATCTTACATTTTGGAATAGAATGAGTAATTAGAGGTAATTTTATCTATTTTATTGAGCCTTCGATTCTGTTCCATAACTGACTCACACATTAAACTACTATTTTATTGCATAATACAGTATTAAAATGGGTAAAACGTGTACATGTAAAGAACAATTGACAATTCATTTGAATATCAAATTTAATTGTAATAGCTTATGTTAATATTGGATTAATTTATGTTGCGATGTTTATTTAAGCAATGCATGAATATAACTTTGTACGTTAAATATAGGATCATATAAATTTACCCAGCAGATGTTAATTTCTCGTTTATCCAAAAATATTAAATGCTTTGTTTTATTTGCTCATCTGCTGTACATTTGTAATGTAAATGTTTTACTAAGATTACTATTTTCATTTGTTTTTAGTTCTACTATTAACTTGAACGATACATCACCATGCCTACCATTAAATTGCAAAGTTCCGATGGAGATCCTTTTGATGTTGATGTTGACATTGCAAAACAGTCTGTCACCATCAAGACTATGTTAGAAGGTATCTTATTACTGTATAATTATCATTATTATTTACCAATTTAATGGGGTCTCTTTTGTTGACAAACTATCTGGTGTTGATTGTTGCAGACTTGGGCATCGATGAGGAGGGAGATGAAGACTCCATCCCTCTGCCCAATGTTAACGCAGTGATCCTGCGAAAGGTGATCCAATGGTGTAGCTACCACAAGGAAGATCCCCCCGCCCCTGAAGATGACGAGAACAAGGAGCGTCGTACTGACGATATTCCCAGCTGGGATCAGGAGTTCCTCCGAGTTGACCAAGGAACCTTGTTCGAACTGATCCTGGCAGCCAACTATCTCGACATCAAAGGTCTCTTGGATGTCTGCTGCAAACAAGTGGCCAACATGATTAAGGGGAAGACGCCAGAGGAAATCCGAAAGACCTTCAACATCAAAAGTGACTTCACACCCCAGGAAGAAGAGCAGGTAATGTCTTGAAGCTCTTTGGGGTCTTAAAGTGTCACCCTCAATATGTCGGGAAATAATAGAATGAGTTGATTTTAAAGTTTAATTCATCCTTATTGTTCTCACTTTCAGGTACGGAAAGAAAACGAGTGGTGCGAAGAGAAATAAGTGATACTGTTTCTTCCTCATCATCAGACCTAACACTCACTATTTGTGTACAAAAATTTTCTGATCATTTATTCTTGTGACAATATCAGTTTCCGTTAAGACACGTTCCTTTTCTCCACTGTTATTCACTGTATCTTATCTTTTCTTAGTAAATACTACTTCTCATTGTTACACTCTGTTTTCCTTTTGTCGCCAATATATATATTATAGAATAAAGATAATTTATTCCAATATTTAATCCATATTATAAAATAATTTATAGTATTGCACACATTTTCTGTCACTTGTTCTAACAGTGTGTTTTTGTTATCTGCGGGCTTTTGAGAAGCTTGCTGTCTTGTACTATCTATAGTAGCAGATTAAATACATCAAATATATTCAGAATACAGTGAAATTACATTTCTTTTCAATGATATTCGTAGAGTAAATATATTGAATTCATTAAAATGATCTTTAATTATATTAAGTTAATTTGTTATTTTAATTACCTAATAAATGAATGACGGAATTGTTTTTATGATATTTTTATTGTGTTGAATATAATTATATAAATTATACCAAATAAGATATTTTACTTATTCGTCAAGATGCAAAGCTCAGTGTATTAAAATAAATAAAAGAATCCGATTACGATATTGTAATTCAATTTCCAAGAATTTTTCAATTTAATTAATTAAGTTATAGAAGTGATTACAAATATATCGTTCACCAGTTCATTACAGTTCCTAGTGAGTTCGCAATTTATATAGGTATTCATTTTCTGTAACAGATGTTATTATATAGCTAGATAATTTCTTCAGGGATACATCTCAGACGCGGTCCCTGAAATATTTACAATTGGGGGAAGCTAATACTTAAATTGAAATATATATTCCCGTACATGACAAATATGTGCTTTCTGCTTGTTGTTTATCCTATCTAATAAAAATTCAGTTAGTCCTATTCCAGGAAGCATAAAATTATAACCTTAATGTTATTAACGTAATATTCAGAGAATAAACCTTTGTGTCATTAATTAAAAAAGGATTATGATGTAATCCTGAAACAATGCTCTGTCGAAGTGGTGATAGAACGATTGCTTTCTTGCTAATGGATTCTCAACAATTGCTATAGTTATAAGATGAATAATTATAGAAAGCAGCACCTGCAGGATCATTATGGTCAGAAGATAATTTTACTCGAAAGAGAGAGTTTATTTTTACATTACATAAATTCTATTTTATTATCCTTTAATTATAAAAATTTTCTTTTTACAAGTGAAATTTTTATTTTAATACAGAATTTGTCTTAGTCGGTCATTTAACAGCTACCTATACTATGGATACGTTTTCTTGTGTATATATTAATTCGCAAAGCCTACAAAAGACGTACGGCCATTATAAGAAAACAATGCGAACTTTCAACCTGATCGATCGTTGCAATTGTTAGTAAAAATTGATTAACTTTTTTATTCTTTAATTTTTTCATGATTTATCCCCGCATAATTGTCTATATAGTCAACCACGGTATAGGTCCATGATAGTCAATTTGCAGAAACAGTTTTGTGCGAAGTTGCCCACTTATGTCATACTTTAAATGCTAAATTTTTTATGAATATATAAGGGTCGTCAAAAAAATTCGTAAATATATAATTGGAATGAATAATATTCATGGAGAATTTAATATAATTATCAACAAAATTAATACAATTCATTAAGAAGGTAATATTGTTAAAACTATTTTTTGTCTACCCATAGTTTGCATTGTTAATTCTAAAACACACGATAACATCAAATATTGTTTTTTTTATTCTATAGAGACATTCGAGAAGCGCGCTCTCTTAATAGTCATTTATATTTGGATCAAGGATAAATATAGTCGATATTTTACTTAATTCTATTACATTTTAAAGCATTTATTAGTATATAAATAGGTAATAAATAAAATAAAAATGATCTATTGTATTGGGTACAAAATATTCACATATAATAACTATTTACACGCGATTACTGTCGTATTAATCAATTTTACGATATTAAAAAAATATTAAATGATATAAGTATAGTTATAAATATTTAGATCATGGGGTTGTTGCGTTATAAGTCATCTTTATTATTGTAACAAAACTGTAATAAATCATTATCTACGTATTCTCATATTTTTATCCGTCATACAACAACAAAAATGAAACAATGAACATATGAATTATTTCGTATAGGTAGGTAAGCAATTTATTACCAAAAAATAGTTTACACGGAATAGAATGATAATATATGTAATAAATCACAAAATCCAATGAATAAAGAGAATGCACTTAAAACATGTTGTTGAATCTCTCACAACCTAGAGATTCGTCACCCGTCACCCTATAATACATTATCATTGCACCACAGTTCAGCTCAATCTGCAAAAGAAGAAATTGTTGACAGATATCAATTCGTGCAGAACTATACGTCGGAATAACTAACCACTAATTTATAGATGTTGGTTAAATTTATAATTTATTAATCGATAGTTCAGTGTTACATGTATGTTCTATTTTTCATAGTGACTAAAAGCTTAACATATATATTAATCAAATGTTTGTATTAGGAAAAGTAACATAGAAACAAGTTTCACTTTTTTATTGGTATATAATAATATTATGTTATTCTACATTTTATGGTAACCGATTTTACATTATATAATTAATGGTTGAGTATTGAAGTATGTTAGTTACTAAATATAATTGTTTACTGTAAAATAAGTTACCTAGCTACTTACTATACACACAGAAAGTAACACATGAAAGATTAAAATATCGAAGAACTTATAAAATAAGATTGAACTTTAGTATATAGTGAATTTACTTTCTTAAAATTGACTAATCAAGATTGACAGTATCTTTATGATTGATCAATACGTCCGTAAAAATAATTGCGTATTAATATCCGCAATTAATGAATAAATATTACGAAGTTCTACGAAATAATGTATAACAGAACTATATAATGGGAGTAGGTACTAAACACACAATAATATTCTAATCACACTATTACTATTAACAGCTGACTCATTTTATAATTACCTTTTTTAGAAGAATCTGGAGAACACTTTTCAGCCTTATTGTTTTCGTGATTATTCACTAATTTTTGCACAGCAATACGTGTATGCTTCCCATCTTGGGCCCCGTGGTTCGTCTCGGTCTCCTTCTTCGATCGTCCCTTACCTCCCTTTCCCCCAGCGAAATTATCTTGCTCGTAGTTGTAGTGTTCCAAGTTATCCTCTTCAACTTTGTCGGCCATACTTACAGGTATGATCTTAATTAATGAATATAAAACAGTTTGTATATATTAGCTCCACTGAATTGACAACAACGAACTCCAAATAATATTTGAAACAACGTTAGTACAGCTGATAGCCAGAGTTCGCATTAACCAGGCTATATATATGCATGTACACGTGGATCAATGAATAGGGGTGTCGTCATATAGCGTAGAACTCTTCAGCTATAGCACGATAATCATCGATTGGCTTACGTGACGCTTCGCTTTCTCTCTATCCATTTATACTGCTTTTTTGTAGTTATAAATATCGCGCATTGATTTTTTTGAATTACGTAACAATAAATAAGAATTTAACAAGGTTATTATATACAATATTAGGTCTCATAATTCTATTTCTCCTGTTCAATAAAAGGCGTGTACATACTATAGATCAATATTAAGGCGCATTCTTAAAAATCCAAAAAACATTATCTGATTCGGTTTTAAATAATAAAATTAATATATATATTTTATTATGAAGTAAAAAATGGACATTAAAAATGTATTTTTTATTTTTACAAGGCGATATTCGTAAATGTAGTTACAACATATTAATGATCAAATATAATAACATTTGTTCCGACAAAACAAATTAGGGCGAAAAGTTTGAATTAATAAAAAATATACTTCTTAGAAACTCCCTTACCAAATTGTGTGAACAAACTTTTTTTGCACTTTAAAAATTATAAGACGCTTGATAAATATAATTATATTATTATTCATTTTTATAAAAAATAAATGCATTAAAAATTCATTAAAAATGTGTTCAGATTATAAATACACTTATATATATATATAAATTATAATACACAGATTTTATATATTTCAAGAAAGATGTAATTGCTATTCAAAACAATAGATTTTAAAGGATATACTTATTATAGTCTCGGTATAATCTCAATTTATTGTACGATCATGCACAACGCTATCATTATAATTGCATAACTGTTGTTACGTGATGGGGCTAAATACCTGGTTGAACTAAGCTGGGCCATGACTATTAATCCGCGTCTCACTATCTGCAGTATAGTGATATAAATGGGACTGGTTAAAGCGTTGCATTAGAATATCTTGTTGAATAACGATACAGTAGAGCTATAATGGCGCAATATTTTTCATAAATTAAACATTACATTTAAGATTTAATTAACAAACTGTTATTATATATGCAAATAAAATTGCTCGTTATAAAGTGCAAAGCCGTTAAATCCAAGTTATTCAGTATTTACTAAACCAAATTAAAATTATGGAAGGCGCAATTGAAAAATAAATATTCAACTAGTTTTTAGGCATAATATTATTTAATGTTTGTATAAAATTTTGGTTTCAATTCTGTGGAAAGTGTCCCTATCTGAACCGGGGAGGGGGGGGCTGATTCGGAGAACTTTAGCAGAAGAGCTCGTTATGCCTCACGTACGACGCCGTTCTTGCATGTGTCTATCAAAAATGACATTGATGAAAGTTTCCATTGTTCTTGCAGCTGATGGGCGTCAGGAACCAGCTGCTCGCGCACCTGCTGCAAATCCTGCTCAACGTAAACGGTGTTCAACATGCTTGGCTGCCCTCTCTGGAGTAGGCCACAAAATAAATAAAAATAAACTACCAAAAAATTGATCTCGTTGTTCCATGTGTCATAATGATGTTTGCTCGGAACATATGGTTGTTCGATGCTTCAATTGTATTTCATGACTTCATTGAATACATTCTATCGTCATTTGCTTACTAGCTATATTGTTAAATTTTATATTTGGCTTATTCAACTTGCTATTTATAATAAAATTTGTAAATAATAATGAACTTTAAAAAAAAACAATAATTATGATAATATTTTAAGTAAAATATGGATCGGGTTGTCCTCGCCGACGGACTCCTGTGGAACCTCTAGAGGTAAAAATGATGCGAACATTTTATCAAAAGTTGCGAAACATAATTTTAGGAAAAGTCACGAGAGCGTTTGCTGTTTTTAAATAATGACAGCCAGAATTCGGAGGGGGTGGGCTGATTTCAGATAGGGTTAATATAAATTCGTATGCTTACTAATATTACACAATATTGCTTACATATTCTTACTGGTTAAGAAAGATGAACCAGCAGGAATTCTGTACATCGCCGCCGGTTAACTGTAAACATCGTACTCAAATGCCATCTTATGACAATAGGTAGGTACAAATGTATATTATAGATAATAGGTAGGGTAATCTGATGTAATCTAATGGTAGTCTAATCTAGTATTTAACTGTGACTTTCTACTTTTATTCAAGTACTACAGTTCTATTAGTAAGACCCGATGATTATAGGAAAAAATAAAGAAATAAATAACGACGAAAAATCTGTATTTGAATTAGATACAAATATAATTAGAAAACAGTATTTCAAGTTAATTTTACTGGTAAAATGTACACATCAACATGTTTCACTTCCTGTCGTCTTTTTTGGTTTCCGCCTCTTCTGCTTCCTTTATAAGGCGTTCAACTTCACTTTGTGACGTCAAACTGACATACGTCTTACCTCCTTTGCGGGTAAGAGTGGCAATTTCAACCTGAAATCACAACAAAAAATGGTAATTGATATTATATTACTATCAGTAGTGTATATTAGATGTATGCAAAATACATGAAATAAAAAAATATCTATTTAGATATGTACATCACTGGGAAACACGGATTTCAAAATGTTTGTCGTTAAAATTAATAATTGAATAATACTAAAATTTATAAACAAAATAGACAAACCAACCATTTATATAAATATATTTTTAAATCTTTACAAATATATTAAACCACACATATTAACACCACTACAAATTTGTTAATCATTTTAGATTTTTTGCTGTAACCATGGTTACAAGATACAATGTAAAATAAACTTTTTCAATTAGCAACCTGAGAATTTAAAATCGTAGAAAACGAACACAACGATGATATAGCACAATTGTCATTAGAATATTGATGAGCTGTCAATACCCAGGCTCTGTAGGTTCCTTCACAAAACATTAATCAAACACCAGCCATGTATATAAAAAGGAGTTGTAATGTTTCTTACAACAATCACACCAGAAAACCTCACCTTATCCGCTGTAAGTTTAGACATAGTCATAGTCTTATTAAGAACGTTGACTGTCATCTTCAGGGCTGCGTTTATGTCGAGATTCTCGGGTTTATAATCTTGCTCGAGCATAGAACAAGCCGCCGAGGCATTTGAGCCAATACAAGTGGCCCTCCAGCCCATGAAGTTCCCAGAAGGATCCGATTGGTACATCTGGAAGCCGTAGTGTTTATCCCAACCCATGAAGAGCATGGAGACCCCGAAGGGCCGACGACCTCCGTACATGGTGTACGTGTGTTTAATGTCACATACGTGGCTGACCAATTGTTCGCAGGGCATCGGTTCCTGGTAGACGAGCAGATGTCTGAGTGACAAAATAAAAACATATAAATTACAAGAAGGTCGAGATATTCTATGCTCTTAACCAAATAGGAAGGTGCATTCACCTCTGAGCAATAACCCTCATCTCATTAATGAGAACATTAGCGTCAGCTGTGATACCAGCCACAGCACAAGCAAGGTCATCATTGATACGATAGATTTTCTCAGAGAAAGCTGCGTCATCGAGCAATTTGTTCTGATGTCGACGTTCAGCTGCCATCACGATGCCGTCATTGGCGACAATTCCAAGACACGTTCCAGCATGACCAACTGCCTCCATAGCATACTCAACCTGATAGAGACGACCTGAAGTAATCAAAATAAATGGAAAGAATGAATTTAAAAAAAATCAAGATAAATTTGAACATAATGTTTTTTTTGTTAATAGTTTGTAATTGTAGTAGTCGGCGTGAATTTTATAGACTACACACCTTCAGGTGAGAAAATTGTAGTCCTTGTATCATATCGACGAGCCTGAAACATTAAAAAGGCAACTATTATTGATAGAATTTAAAGTAAAATCAATAAAAATAAGTTAGGAAAATTGTTCAGATTGTGTTCATGTTAAAACTCTGTTTTTAAAAAATATAAATAGAATAAGTTATGTGATTTTAACTATCAAAAACAAGATGTATGAATAAAGAATTGAAAATAAACTTTATAAATAGTATATAAAAAGACATCAAATCATGAAATTTAGAGAAATAAACATTCTCAAAAACTAATTAATGCAGGACCTTATAATGGGATTATACAGCTTGTATTTATCTAAATCAAAACTGTGTTACAAAAGATAGAGTGTATGGTATTGATGGTATATTAAATCTATTTATCAAATTATTGAGCTTTAGCCATATATTATTATATATTATACATAATTTTTAAATTATGATTTTCTTTACAAAATTATACTCTAATAAGCTTTGAAAGTAGCTATGTATTTGAAAACACTGAACTAGCTGCAACTCTTGTATTAATAAAACAATACCCCAAAACAAATGTCAATAGTAATTCTGCTACTCTAAAAAATATATATATATATTAATCTTGCTACTATGAATATTTCTAGAGCTACAAAACTCATAAAAATCCTTAGTACTCACTTCAATAACATTAAGATAGATAATACCAGTTTTTTTATAAAATTTCAAAAGGAATTTAAATACTCTCCCAAGACTCAATTACAAATTTCACCACTATTTGAAAAAAATAGGTAATTATTCTTTTTTGTATATGTAGCAAAAACAAGAGTGCAATGATATAGGTGGCATATTAAAATACTACACTAAAGCAATAAACACAAAATGCAAATCTACAATGAATATTAAAAGTGAACAATTGCTTTATGATGTGTATGGTTAAGCTACTGATAAGTGCAATGTTAAAAAGAACAAAAATAATTATCTAACTTATTCCAAACTCTAAATAAAAAATCAAAGAAAAATAACCTAATAAAATTCCAAGACCCCTTACTGAAATTTCTAAATTCCGAGACATTTTCATGTTCTAAAATGGATTTTTAAAATGTTAAGACATTTCCAGTTTTTCAAGACCTGTACAAACCATGTAATACTAAAGAAGTTGATGAATTTTTTACCAAGGATCCACAAGCAATACCAATAGCTTTGATGCTGGACAGCACCTACTTGGAAAAGTATTATTGGACTACTATTTGGAAGAATATTATTGTTAATAGTAATTTGTATTCTATCAGTTTGATAATTAATCCTGGACAATTGCCAATAATGATGAGAAAATGGTAGATGCATTCAAGGTGTGGGCATATCTAGGGATATAGCAAGTGAGAGACAGAAGAAGAGACATAACAACAATAATTTGGTCCTAGACAACATAGCTCAATGCCCTTGCAGTCAGATGAGATGTCTTAGAAAGAAAAAAATCATCCAAGGATATACTGATGAAAGAGGAACAAGAGTTGGACTGTCAACACAATTGGCAAAATACATAACAACCTAGACTGGAAGCATACTGGCAACTGCAACAACATCAGTACTGGGCAGAAAGAATGGTGTATGGTTGTGGTGAGGGCCAAATGCCTGCTGACAGAACAAATGGACTATATTAACTAAGTCAACTTAATATATTATAAATATAAGCAGTTATACAAGTATGAATTATTAGAACCTTTAAGTCAATATTGTATATGACATATGCTTTTTCATAATTTTTTATTGAATAATATTGCTCCAAATTTTGTTTATATCTAGAGCAAAATCTTAGGATCAAATTTTGGTTGAGAACAATACAAAAAAAATATCTAAAAAAATTTAGATTGAAATATTTTTTTAAGAACATGTCTCAATATTCCATGACATTTCCAGGACCATTTCATTATTCAAGACATTCCATGACTGTATGAACCCTGTTAATAATGTAAAAAGCTCATCCTTTTATTGGATATGTCTAAGGTTATGATCAAAAAGGTATGAGTATCAAAGATTACTTTTTATTTGTATAATATTATCATAAACTTTTACCTTTTATGTCTTAATAGAAATTGTAATGTTTGTAGTTTTAAATTTTATATATTATTTTGGGAAACATGTTTTACAAGCTGTATATAATATTCTAAATTAAGTAATGTGACTTTCAAGTTTAAGGAAAGCTTGTAAGGAATGTTATCAATCAATGTTGAAAAAAAGTGTCTTCTACCCCAATTGAATATAATTTATTTGAAATATTTTATATTTAAATATTTAAAACAATATTAATAATTTTATTTAATATGTTATGAAAACGTTATGATCCTTCATCTTAACATCTTTTAGAACTTTCCTTAAGATGTATCCCTTTTTTTGATCAGTATAAAATGTGTGGCAATGATTTATAGCTATTACAAGCAAAGTGGGTGGGTGCTAAAGGATATAATTAAAAATTATTATTTTTTAATATATGCAAATAATATGTGATTAAATGCATACAAATTAATTTATATTTTAAATCTTGTGTATGTCCTTGCCAAAAAAACTAGACCTGTGTAACAATATCTGACAGTTATAATTAGACAAATTATATGAAAGGTATTACAGAAATAAGGATCAGTTTTGATTATTTTTCTCATATTTCAACTTGTTCCTAAGATATTTAAAAAAAAACTGGATTAAGTGTTGGATTGTTATATGATGATTTGGAATTATGAAGATATAATGATTTTAAATATATAAATAGACCATTTAAATATATATATTGGTATAATTAATAATCTAAATAGTAAATTAAGGTCTAACATAACTAACAAATTATATTATTGTATTGAAACTATATGTAAAAATTAAGTACTCACTTCATTCACTTCAAATGATTGAATGAATTTTCCAGCCAATGATCTGTAATGTTTTAGAAGTTATTTTTTTCCATATTTAATTATTCCATTGGCTCAATCAAGTGAGAGTGACTTTAGTGACCAAAAATCATTAATTCTTTATGCATGACTAAAGTGCAATAAATGTTAACTAGGTGCAGTGTAATTTCATGTTTCAATGCAATTTTCTATTGACCTAGAGCTAATAGAGGCTGTCTAGTATGTATTATACAAAATAAATATACATCCATAATGTTTATCTGAGGATTGGACCAGTGGCAATTGATTGTACATTAATTATGTTGTGCAATAAAGAGAGACAAATGCGGTTATTTTCATTATTTTTCATGGATAGATGATAGACTAGCGAGTAAAATAAATTGCCAGTAACAAAGACTCACCATCATCTTCAGCTAAATCAAGAGAAAATGAAGATAAGCCTACCTACCACATTCTGGGTGAAATGTATATTGCTACTATTAATATTTAAAAGAGAAATGTAAAAGGTTTTTATATGAATAAAATCTATATGACAGTTAATCTAACAGTTAGAAAAGTCAATGAAATGCTTTGATAAGTGAATAAAATCTGTCCAACAGTTTATCTGACAGTTCGAAAAGTCACTGAAATGCTTTGTATATAAAGTCAATAAAATCAATTGTACTGTATTGTTTATATTATATATTTTTTTAATTTTAGTGAAACTTTTAAATTTAATGTTGGTTTTAAATCAAAAAAAATTATTCAAAAAGTGCAATTAACATGTCATAAGAAATATATGTATATTATCAATTCTGTTAGAATATATTTACTATTTAAATATATTAATTACACCAATATAGATTAAAAAATGTTTTTTATATATTTAAAAATATAAAGTCCTCATAATTCAAAATTGTCAGATGATAATCCAACACTTAATCCAGTTTTTTTAATATCTCAGGATAACTTGAAATATCAGAAAATAATCAAAAGGGATCCTTATATTTGTACAGTCTACTCCACCTAAACCAGATGTGCCTAATCCGGATGGTTGTTCAAACAGGATGCCACATAAAAAACCAAAAAGTCCTATAAAGTACACAGTATATAGTATTCCTAAATCAGTTTTTTAGTGAGAGACAACAATAGGAAGACAGCTGCATATCAAAGTTACAAAGAAAATGGTGTCTATATTCCTAAAGCACTAATCAATAGAGCAAGACAGACAGTTGTGCATTAATACACATACAATAACATCTAAAGAATATTCTCAACACATATACTCCAGATAACATTAATAATGCCGATGAGACAGGGTTATTCTGGAAACTTCTAGCCAGCAAAACTATTGCTTTCAAAGATCAGAAATGTGAAGGTGGGAAATGTTCAAAGGAGCAAATTACATTATTAGTTAATGGAAATATGGCTGGTGAGAAAGAGGCTCTATTCGTTATTGGCAAGTCAAAAAATCCACGATGCTTCAAGAGACATAGTCCTCCTCGAAAATATGAAGCAAACAGTAAGGCATGGATGACTGGTATGTTATTCACGGAATATGTACAATGATTTGATAAAAAAATGAAAAGAGAAAATCGCCATGTAGCTTTGGTTATTGATAATTGTCCTGCACATCCTGCAATTGACAGATTAACAAATGCCAAGCTTGTTTTTCTTCCACCAAATATGACGGCCAAGTCTCAGCCCATGGATGCTGGTGTCATCAGATGCTTCAAAGCCAGTTACCAACATCATTTGGCTATGCTACAGCTAGTGGCCTTCAACAGCAATAAGCCCTACAACCTGACACTTTTGGACATGCTCTACATCTGTGATGCTGCTTGGAATGATGTGTCTTCTCAGTGCATACAGAACTGCTTCAAGCATGTTGGTTTTCATTTCCCTACTGCTCCATCATCTGATGAAGGAAGTGATGTCCAATCTTCAGAAGGTTCTGAAACTTCACAAGCAGAAGCCAATATTTGGGATCATCTATGCGCTTCGGGATTGTTGCCAGATGATATCTCTCCATCAGACTACATTTCTGTAGATGATGAAATTGCAGTTTCACAGACTCTTTCAGTGGACAAAATTATTGCGTAAGTTATATTTAAAACAAACTTTGTTTTATAAAAAACTAATTTTCTCATTAATATTAGCGAGGTGACTGCAGCCCCTATTCCAGAAGCTGACAAGGAAGAAGAAGATGAAGCTCCAACAGCCCCACCGGTAAAGCCATTGACATGGTTGAAGCTCTTCAAAGGACCTTGTCATCCCTATCAATGGATGACAGTAAGAGAAAAGCAGTAAACCCAGGCTTGGTTTTCCTCAGTGATGCTTTGTTGACTGAAATATTGTACTGTAAAAAGCAGAGAAAAATTACTGACTTTTTAAAATGACTTTTTGTACTTATTGCATCATACATATATAAATAATTGGATTACCATGGCCTTGACTTCTTCACTTTCCATAAACCGGATGATATATAAACCAGATGATTTGTTTAGATTTATGAGTGTCTGGTTTAGGTGGAGTAGACTGTATTACCTTTTATAAAGTAAACAATATTTATATATATTTTTTATTAAAAAATAATTTGTCAAATTATAACTGTCAGATAATGTTATACAGATAAAAACTTGTTTAAAATAATGGTAGAAAATAATAGAAAAATATAAATAATCTGCAATAATAGTATTGTAAATTATTAATGGCTTAGATGTGCCAGCCTGCATTCCATGACAATATTGTACTTCCACTATTGATTAATATTAC
The DNA here is from genome assembly GCA_034780395.1 of Vannuccia rotundouncinata. Classification (NCBI taxonomy): domain Eukaryota; kingdom Metazoa; phylum Platyhelminthes; order Proseriata; family Coelogynoporidae; genus Vannuccia; species Vannuccia rotundouncinata. The sequence continues at coordinate 14,340 of JAUZNC010060584.1, read as the reverse complement.
TCTAATTTAATTAGGGAAAGATAGGTTTAGGTAAATAATGTATGCCAGATATATTCTTGTGAGGCTACATATAAGAATGCAGCCGGGCTGGTCTGGCAGACTGGGGTAATAGTCACCTGATTGAATTCCTTGTAATTTGTACACTAAATATTTTATTGTTTTACTCTTTTTTATATATAAAATTCTTAATTGTATAATAGATATATCTTCAATGGCTACAAGGAATGCTGCTGGGTAATTGCAACTTTGTATTGAAAATTTAAATAGATTATTGAAATTTTTAAAAATATATCTAAATAAATTAGATATGTAAAAAATAAACTCCTGTTTAGCATTCAAATTAATGTTATTCTTTCCTTTATAGGTTTACAGTATATTTTAGATAGTATTGTTTTATTTTTTATGTTAATGTTAATGTACCTATAAAGTGTTCTAATAGTAATGGACTGAATAAGAGAGTATTGTAATTAAAAACGATTATATAACTTGATTATCATAAAAATAAATATTATACCAAAGACTAGATACAAAAGAATTATATAAAAATGATTTACCATTATTATTGACGAAAATCTATTAAGGTTATAATAAAATTATTCTGATCAGCAAAAATATTAAACTATGCGTTTAAATTTGGTAAAGATTAATTAAAACTACTATATAAATAAAATTGCATTCAGATTGTTTTATCATAGAGTAGTGCTTACAATTCGATATACTCCATGTTATTCATATTAATAGCCAAATATGGTAAACATGGTACGCCTAGAAAAAATAAGAGTTATTTTTTAATTATCTTGAATTTGCTTTTGTAGAACTGAATTACTTTATATGGGCGACCGCGGAAGCTAATTAATAAAGGTGTGGGTCCCATATATTTCATTAAAAATACAACCTTTCCCATTCATTGAATAGATTAGAATCTACTGTAACAATTAACTAAAATTATTAGCACAATTAATATATATTAAAAAGGCGATTTTTACATATCTGGATGGGACCAGTGTTGGTCACTCATGCACATATGAAACTGAAGAGGGAGCGAATCCCCTCCTTCCGATTATCATTTATTATTAGTGTAAAGGTCGCCTAACAATTCAGTAGAAATTAATTATCGCAAAATGTTTGATGTTCTTAATGTTTATTATACGAGTATTGTATTATTATATGGGTCAAAATAAAGTTACGAATCTATTACTTAGCTAAACAATTTCTACAAATATATAATTCACGGGTGTGGATAGCATTTTTAATTTGAACTAAAATTGACACGATTTTAAATGTTGCATGGCCCCGATTTAAACAGTAAAATAATTCACAACAAAACATTTAAACAGTAAAAACAAGTTATATGGATACGAAATGTGTATAAGCATGGCAGCAAACACACATGTTTAAAAGCAATATGACATATAAAAATAGATAAGTAACATATGAAGCATACATTTTTAATATGCCACTTGCATGTCTCATATGCAGCTTAATTTCTCATATGTAACTTACATATCTCATAAGCAAGTTAATTTATATAAACGGTGAATTGTTTTTAACTTTTTAAATTATATAATTAATTTCAAATAAAATAATAAATGAAATGTAACTAACTTAAGTTGCATATGAGATGTGTAAGTTTTCTTATGGTTTGAAATATGTGTGATATGGATATTTTTATGCTCGATATATTATTATGTACTAAATTTAGCTGCATCTCATGGTGATCCCCTTAGGATGCCATATACCAGCTTAAATACGAACTTTTAGTTTATAAATTAAAATCAAATATTCACTGCACTTAAATGTGGCTTTCTTCATAGTAAACAAATTATATTTCATTAGATATAGTTAAATGATATAACTATCAGAAATAAAAATTAATACAATATTTGAAGGCATAATTTTATTTGAATAATCTATACATAAAACAAAAATTTAACAATCTGTATAAATATCTCTTTACAATAAATAATTAGAAATATACATAAATCACAATAACATTGCTAGCAAGTACCTAGGTACATAGCAGTTTCAAAAGTTATTCAGACGGATCACCCAAGCTACTAAGAAAATCAGAAATATGATTCAGCATTAAAATGAGAGATGTCCCTTTATCACTAGGTGTAGCTTTGGCCTTCAATAAACTTCCATAGAGCTGTTTTAGACGTTCGCTTTTTGAAGATTTTCCAACAGATTTGGATGCTGCGGTTTTTGACTTCTGAACTAAGCGTTGGGCAACTGCTAATATTTGATTGGTCAGCATTTCAACGTGAATATCGATCATTTCATTTGTTTCACCGTCTGATTGGCTTATAAGTTTTTCCAAAGGTAATTTTGCTTTCAAAGAATCGACCAAAATTGAATGAAGAGATTTGCTTGATAAGACATCTAAAGATAAAAAGTTGTGACAAAATTATTGTAAAATAATTATACGGATAAAAATAATGACTAACCTTTTTGAGAGGCCTCAATCATCACAAGATAAGAAAGAATAATAAAGACTTCAATCGTAAGATCTTCACGGTCCGAAACAACTTCGTAACTCTCCCTTAATTCTCTGATCATAGTTTCGTGTGGAAACTGGCGCTGTTTCTTCCACTGGAAGGAATAGAGGACAGAACACCCGAAGAAGGTATGGTTACAGATGGAACGAGCTTATTATGTTAATAAAACGCTACTGGTATCATCGAATAGCTAAATGTCAGGATATCTTTTACCAAATTGCAACTGAAAAACGGGTTTCTATGATCAACACAAAAGTGTCGTATATTCAACTTAAATACCTTTCTTGTAAACTTTTATAAACCGTTTACATTAATTAAATATTACAACTTTTAGTACAACTCACTGCAAGCAACCAGGTGCTGGAGACATGTCGAACTTTCAGTATGGTAAGAGGCACGAGTGTCCGGTCCGACGTGGTTAAGGTTTCGCGTTTGATAAGATCCGAAATCAAATTGATTGCTGTTTTCAAGAGGTCTGTATTCTGTATTATAAGCAAATGTATTGAACAATTAAAATGAAATGGATGTCATAAAAGATTAAATATTTCCATAATATAAACTTTATAATGTTAAGGTTCGCCATCAGCTCAAATGTAAAATGAAGTAAAGAAGCCAATATGTTAATATGTGCTCTGTCTGTGATTTTCATATAGCTTCTTTGTCTTGCTGTTTTGTGCGGTGTTCAACTTTTTTTTTCTGTGTACAACTAGCTTTCTTGAGTGAGTGAGTGCACTTTTAATTGGTTTATTGATTGTTTTCCTTTCTTGTTTCTCATTGGAGCCTGTGGTTATTACATAATGCTTTAGAGGTTAATGATTTAGTCACTCTGTTTTTTCTAGCTGTATAGGTGTATTCCTCGATAAAAAGTTAATCGAAAATTTGGAATATATTATTATAAATTTTAATTTTCAGCTGTTGTCTTCTTTACTTCATTTTATAAATTTTATAGAAATAAAACATTTAAAAATTTTGATCCAGTATTTAGGAAATATGATTATCGATTAAATCGTCTAATACTGTGTTTAAATTTGGAAGGCAACAAATAATTTTAAATTTAAAAACGTGTGGAATTAATCGATGCAAAGTTATTTCAAGATAATTGATTTCCAAAGACAATAATATAAAATCAATAAAACCAACCGGTTCAGTGGATGACCAAACGCGCCTGAAGATCCTGTCATGCCAGTCTATCCCAGTAACCAACCTATCATGGGATATATTGTCCCACAAACCGCTGGCCGTATTCCTCTTTCTCAATACATCTCGAGCTTTGTCATACGCAGCCACCGCCTCCTCCAAATAGCGCTCCACCTGCAGTCCCTCACGACACACGGACGCGGCCAATCGCAGTAATTTTGCCTGTCCGCAGCACAAAACGGCAGCCAATTGGGGCTGGACACGTTGCGACGTTGCCACACTTTCAGCCAACCAGGAGAGAGTTAGTGACAGAGTGTCCTCCCAGCCAGGACCGTCTGGAAGCCAACTGTTGCTGCATTGATGCTTCACCAGCGCGTTCACAAAGAGGTTGAGCGCGAGGAGCAGAGAAGGACCCGTGCTCTTGTAACAAGGCAACTGATGAAGCCTACGTAGCGCCTTGACAACCGCCAGAGTGCAGTGGTAGTCCTGAGTTAGGTGGGCGCTGGTTTCAGGAATCAACTTAAAGATGGAGGGGTGATTGCGCAGAATGCGAAGAGCATAGTCTTGTTCTGGGGAGGTGGTACTGGACGTGGTGAGAGGAGAAGTCTGCGAGAGATCGGTGACGGTGAGGAAGAGAGTGGAGAAGACTTCCAATACTCGTCGTTCACTGTTACAGCTGGGAATGTTTTCTGGAGGAATAAAACAATTCTTTATCACAAATAGACTCGACACAAACAGTTATTCAAACAACGAACGCAGTAGAAGGTATGCAAAGTACGCATCCTTGAGAGCACCATTGAGGTGTGATGACGACACAGGAGGACTTGCAGAGGTTTTTTCGCGGGTAACTGTTTCCAGGGCAACCTCGGCCCGAGTCATGAGAATGTGAACCAGCACCAGGCGAACGTCCTCTTCGATACTGGGCCAGGACAGAGGGGCCTTAGAGGAACACTCGATCATGGAGAGACTTGGGCGGTGGGCTTCATCCACTGCCTGAATGAGAGGAAGAGAAAAGGATGACGTCATTACCTAGGGCTCGTTGGTTGTATCGATAACTCACAGTGAGCGCCAACTGCATAATTCTGTCACTGTCTTTGGACTTGAAAGCGTTGAATATGAAATCTCCAGGAAGAATTTCGACTGACGTCACGACGTTGGAGGTCTCCTGAACAGACGTTTCATCATCTTCTTCTTGTGATTTGAGAAGCTGATCAACATTGAGACTCGTCTCCTAGATTCGGGAGTTAAGATGAGCATAGACAGCGCTAAACAGCAACAGTTTGACAAAAAGTGTGAATCCCACCTGGGCTAGATGTTCCGGCTCTTGAATGGTGTTGAGCGAGGCGGCCAATTCAGCGGGTTTTGCCTCCAGATACAACTGGAAGAGGAGCAGGGTGGCTCTAGCCCTCAACTCGGCGGTTTGATCAACGCACGGAGTGCTCAGGATGTTGATACAGTTCCTTAGCAACCTGAACACGTCAGCCAGATAACTGGTGTACTGCTCTCTGGACTCGTTTTTTACCTCTCGAGGAGTCATCTTTCGGTGCTGCTGAACACGCCGTTCAGCCATTCGATAGCAGAGGATGGCCACCGGCAGGACAAACGGGTTCTTCCCTTCCTCCCGGTCCTCCTTCTGGTCGTCTCGGGCAGCACCATTGCTCGAGTTCTCTGTTAACGTCGTGAGGTCATAGAGCTTGACCACCTCACTGCCCTTCTCCCTGAAGAGCCAATAGGTGTGCCCGTCCTTGGTGGCATTGCGACGCAAGAAGACAACGAGATTGCGGGCAATGTTGCGGAGTTCCCTCTCCTCAAAGCCGCTCTGGTTGGGAATATCCTCGGTGCGGAAGATCTGGTAGTCCTGCATAACAATGCCCTCGTTGTGGAAGCACATCGCCACCTCGGGCACCTCATTTATGATGTTCTCCAGCCACAGGTCGATACCAGTGAGGACGTTGATTGGTTTACGATAGTGACTGTTCAGAGGGGTGCAAAACACCTTGAGAATGCAAAACAGAGGTTTAGATTGACTGAACTCACTTGAGTTTGAGGCTGATACAAGGATGAGTCTTGGTACCAAAAATGGCAAGATCAGAACCGACAAGGAAACTAAGATCCTTCACTCTCCATTCACTGTACTGAAGATGTTCCTCTTCTACGCGCTGTCTTCGGTGGTCTGAGGAGGACGAATACCTCTGGCTGGGTATTGGCTTATCATGAACGGGCATGACCCCTGGTTCCGCAGTGTTTGCAGGTAGTTGAAGGAGATGGGAAGAGTCACCAGCCACACTGAAAGTGGAATAGTTTTCACCAGTGATGCAAGATCTTTCCATAAAGACTATAACACAACTTCTCTTACCAGTGATACAAAAACTTTCCGTAAAGATCTCGACTTATAAGTGCACTTCGACTGAAATCTGGCTGGCACAAATGAAAGTTTCGCTGGATTAAAAAGTTTCGGAACCACTGCCATTCTTGCTGCACATAGATGTGAGTAAAGTTCGCATTAATAAGATATTAAAAACACACATAATTAAAAATGGTCAACTCACGGAACGTTGAAGTTCTATAAAGAAGGAGTCAACGTCAAAAGCATCCACCAACCAAGTATTTCCGATACGGTGCACCATAATCGAAACCTGTTCTTCATCGGTAAAGGGCATCTTCAACATACTTTTCAAACTCTGAAGATCACAACAAAAACCAACAAAGTTTGAATAAATGGTTAATTGGATTGAGCAAATATACTATCTGACATTACCTTTATTCCAGTAATAATATCAATATTTTCCATATGATCAATACAATCATTTGCCATTTTAAAACTGAAAATTAGAAAAAATTAACTATGAAGTAAGGCTTAATTTAATATGTATTAAAACTACTTAAACAAACCTGGCGAATGGTGACTTTTTTTGTGTTTCACTTGCCCCAGCTCTGTACACTAAATCCTCAATAGTTGATCTTCGACGCAGATAGTTCAGTGGAAGACTGCTTAGGTCAATGTTCTTGTCAAGTATTGCAATATCTTGTGATGTGTCAGTGGAAGTTAACATGATTACGGAATTCTGAGCACAGTGATCTTCTTCAAGATAAAATAAAAAAGGTTGTATTTAAGATTTTCCTAAATCAATATATTAAATTGTTGATGTAAACATTATATTATACAACATTATTGATGTATGTATTATCTTTATATTACAAATAAGTTAGATTATATGTGTAACTAATAATTAGTTCTATCTCACATTAACCCAGAAAAACATACAAAATATATTTAAATACAGGTTTCAATTCTGTTAATTTACACTTAATGTTTATACATATCAATATTTGTACCCACAACTTTTAGGTATACAACTTTTCTTATACAAATCATTTTCTACTATATCTGTTAAATAAATCAGATAATTGGAGATATTTAATATATGGCAAAAATAAGGAAGAGAAATATGTAATGATGATTTGTGAATTTCAATTACAGTTTTCTCTCTAATGGTTAGTCACCATACAAACACACAAAGAAAAAAATCGTGGTCGACGAATACTCAAATATATTCAATAATATGAGAGACACTTATACCTATTATTTTTCATTAAAGTTAAAATAAATTTATGTTGTTACAAACTGTTCCATTAATATCAAATATTATTATAATTTGATCTTATTTTTTTTATAAATAAGCCAGATGATAACAATTAAGAATAAAACAGTATTTTAGATTAGCAACATCAATATAAAAATAGTTTAATGAGAATGTTATGATGAATGTATCTGTTTTTGATAAAAATTAGGTGGGTTTGATATATGCATCAGAACTTTTAGAAAAAAAAACACATACTATAGACTATTGTTTGGATCTAAAAAAAGATCAGTCCTGTAACAAATGGAAAGGTAAATATAGTAAAATCAAAGGATACAGTATTTTCTGAAGTCAGTGAACAATATCATAGATAACAAAAGCAGACAGCAAAACACCGAAAAAGCTTATTTGTTTACCAAATAAAAAAATGCTATTTTCAGATATTAGAATGGAAAACAAGAAACTATCTGATTATGATCAATGGCAGTAGAGTATAGCATACAGCACAATAATAATAAATTAATTTATTATTGTGATTAGAAAAATATATAATACAGTCTACTCTGCCTAAACCAGACATGCCTAATTTAGATGATTCTTCAAAGTGGACACCAAATTAAGAACCTATAAACTGGATGTGCCTAAACTGTACACCAGATGCATTAATGAATGAGAGATACCATATCCAAATCAGTGGAATATCTATCTCAATAACTAGTGAATTGAATCCACCACAAGCCAGAACATGTACTGTTTCAGGAGTACTTTCATGGGCTATTTCCCAAATCAAGTTTTTTTGTATCACATCACTAGCAGACTTCTCCAGTTTATTGACTAATTCCCATTTCACACATTGTTCTAGTTTAGTATAGGGTTTTTACTTTTGATCATGGAATGCAAGGTGTTTATTCTGGCCTAAGGGACATTTGACACAACACAACAGCCATTGAATGTGTGGTCTACTGTCTGTTCATTTTCACTGAAATTGTCAATAGCAGAATCAAGAGTCATCTTAATATTCTCAGGATCATAGACATAAATGTCACATGGTATTTGCAAACACATCAGACTTGATTGAATTATATATTTCGACTAAGCTGAGCAATGGAAAGTCTTTAGACTATTTTTTTTAAATACAACCTATTTGATTACTAAATACAAGTTTTATCAAGTTTTCAATCTTTGTAAGGGCCAAAATAACAATTTTAAGATATACCAAAGTTCTATTTTTTTAACATTTTATTGGTTCAATGGATTAAATGGCCATTTTTAATGAGTATCACAAAGTAGACATCCTAACAAATCCAACAATATCAAATTTGCCTTGTTCTAAAGTGTGGAGGCATAAATGTTTTCAAGGCATTGTCACAGGCAAGATTTTAAGTATTTCCTATTAATTTATGTATAAAAATAGGCTTGTCATGGATGAGATGAAATCTTGTTTATAACAGCCATAGAAAAAAATCAACTCCTTAAGTATTATATACACTATAAAGTGTGCCAGTAATATAAAGGAACCTCCCCCATAAACAAATTGTTGGATCTGCCCTTGTAGATGGGATGAGTAACACTTAGTTAAAATGTCAAAAGCACTTATGATATCTTTGACTCTCTTGTAAATAATTATGAGCTTTTGTACTATATTATAACAATAAATAATAAATTTGCAACCTGCAATAGCTTTTAGAAACACTCTCTTGCATACAAAAAAATATAAATTTACCAGTGTGTTGCTACTTTTAGGCAATGTATAATTTACAAAAGCTTCAAGAAACATGCACACTGGTAAATATATGACATGCCAATATGAGTTTTGAAAAAACTACCTCCAGGTATTTATTTAAGCCCAAATTAGCATTAATCAAAACATAGTTAGATTCAAAACACATAGCTACTGGTTTGTAGACCAGCATGCTACCACTATGTTGCTTTTGAAAACTTCAGGAGATATAATGCAATATTAAATTATGTTATAATTGTCTAGATTTGGAGGGAAGTCTTGTTCACTAAGCTGTATTCCATGTCTTTTATATGCGAGGTATTTTAGGTTTTTCCTTAACTTTTATATACAGGGTTGGGCTAAAGGCACTCAACACTAAAATTTGAAATTGATTATCACAAAACTTCTTTTTATTTTCAAACAGTAAGATTATTGTTATAAAAAATAATATTAACCAATCATAAGATGATTGTTACAAAAGTAATAGTCAGGCTTTTGTACAGAAAATTTCAAAGTGCTTGCAATTAGCAACAATACAATGATGGAGATGTATTGGCCAGTTGTAGATTTTGTAGAACTGAAGGTTTAATCAGATTGTATTCATTAATTATTCAATGTTTTAACTCTTCTATTTTTTGAAGCCAAGTATTGTATACAATTGACTTTAAATGGCCCAAATAAAGTAATTCAACAGAGTAAGTTCAGGTGATCTAGCTGGCCATGTCACAGGTCTAAGTCTTCCAATCCAGCAATTAGGAAATTCCTTATTAATTACTGTCTAACTATCCTGGAAAAATGTAGAGGTGCCCCATTTTGAAGAAACCATGCATAATTCTGAAATAATCATATTGAAGTAATCATATTAGACAATATCCCAGTGTCTTGGAAGAAAAATGGTATAATTATTCTATCTTCTAATATTTTACACAATAACATAATCTGAGGATCAACTTGAACTTTAACTTTACTGAATCAATTGAGGATCAAATTGAACTTAAGCATTACTGAATTAATGAGGATTATTATTGGCAATTATGTTTGTTGACTGACCCATTAAGATGAAATATTGTTTCATCTATAAAAGCAATATGATTCATATTGCAAGAATTATCATTAATCATTTAAATTATTAGAGCAGAACTCTAGATATATAGCAAATTCTTCTCTATTTAAACCTTATACTAGTTGATATTTGTAGGGGTGGTATTGATTGAGTTTTAAAATTTGATTGATTTTAACTTTTGATGCACATTTTTTTGTTATTTTATATGGCTTTGTTCAAAATCAGCCAATATTCTTATACTATTGTCTTTATTAGTAGCTGCCTGTTTTTTTGGGACTACACTTTCTTTGTAATATCAATGCTACTGGTTTCCTTAAAACTTTTGCAGCAATTGAAACTTTAAAATATTACAAGCTTTTTGGCTTTTAACATAATTTTCACTTACAATATGATTTTAGTGTTGCATGAATTTTGCCCAAGTCTCTATATAAAACTTCTTAACATATAATGCTAGATATATCCTCCTAGTGCTACATGGAAATTATGGAATGCAGGTTGGCTCAAATAATATATCTATATTTTTGGATTTCTCCAGAGCAGTAAAGATGTAAGACTTAATAAGGCTTACATTCTACTGGTTTTTAAGAGGGAGTAGTGGTAGAATAGTGGCCAATAAAATAGAATCTAGCTACTACCATTTGTGGCTTCAGGACTGCAGTTTGTGGTTAAACAAATTATTGTCTATCACAATCTACTTTTTATGGAAGTCTATCTTCAACATAATAAAAAAATTGATACTGTAAATCAGAATTATAGAGCATGTTGCCTTAATTACTCATTTAAATTTTACAACAATATATAAAAATTATGTTTTAAATTAGAGAATATTACATATTTAGATAGCATAAATGAATTACTGTATTTATTTTAAATTATAATACAAAATTTTGGAAAATTACCTTTATTATCTTCTGATCCATCTTGTTTATCATTCATTTTTCAAGTCGGTTGACAATTATTCGTAAATTTATTATCTGGCAATTTAATAAAAGCTTTGTCCAGAAAAGGGATAAAATTGAACTATATGGATTGAGCGAATAACCTTTAAATATTTCATCCCGTATAATATTTAAATTAAACATATGATTAGAAATAGAAACTTACAACACCCGCTAAGTATAACTAAATTTAAACAATTTGTTCCAGAATTTTAGTAAGGATTCTCGATTAATCGAGTAATTACTAAATTAGTCTGTGTCCTTACTCCATGCATAAAAGATAATTGGTTAGGACTTTTAATACGCGCAATATCATGATTTTAAAGGTTACAAGCTCTCTCCATCTCTCTCTCTCTCTCTGACTCTATATATTTAATTATATATAATATAATTAGGCTCTCTCTCTCTTTCATTTAATAATTGTGAGTGTACTAAATTTGTAATATTATTTTGTCAATGTTGTCATAACTCATATAATTAGCTAGGAACAGGTAGGTTACCTACCGGGTAGAGACAGGGGCGTATATATAGTCAGATGGGCCATTCACAAATAACATATTTACGCAAGTGGGGGTAGTACTAGAGGAGTGTGCTTGCTTCTATGTAACATCGTGTATCGAGGAGAAGGGCTGAAAGGGATTTATATGCGGTTGCGTTACATTATTCTTATATTCTAAATCTTTCAGAAAACTGAGGAAAAAGGACGTTTATAAAACAGGCGTATTTTATTTCCAAATGTGCCGATTTTTAAAATCAATTTTGAATTCAATTTACTGCCGATTTTTAATTATTTATAAAACACGTATATTATAATATTATTTCAAAAATTGCAGAACATAAATTTGAATAGTATCTAAATATAAATTTATTTATTTTTAAATTGTCAGTAAGTAAAATTGTCAGTATATTATAGTTTATATTAATTCAAAATCGGCAGAAATGCTATAGTTTTACTTGTTATATATATATATATTTAAAATAGCAGCAAAAAGGTTTCTTATACCGATTTTGCCGATATTAATATAATATATATTATAAAATATATTTGTAATTATTTTTATGAAATAAATTTTACATAATAAATAAATTTGTAATAATGGTGTTATTTAATTATAAGTATTAGATAGGTAGAATTTATACCAATTCTTATTAATAAAGTATATGCAATATATAGCATCCCTTCGAACATATATTTTAATAGTGTTCTATTTTATATGTTCTATTCTATTATTATATATAAAACAATTTTATGTAATGTGTCGAAAGTAGTGCATTTGTTAAGATTTTCGAAAAATTTTTGAAGAAGTTTTTAATATTAAATATAACTTAAACTGAAATCAATTAAATTAATATAGATTTAATGGATATATAAGATCTAGTTGTAAAAACAAAATTGATCCGAGCTACCTACTTCAGTGTGATCTCCTCTAAAGACTTCTTGTTTGTCTGAAAGATGAGATAACCATAGATGATATTTTTAGCGAGTATGCCCTCTAAAATCTTTAAGAAGACAATTTTTACCGCTTGAAATTTGTACATTTCGGATTAGAGTCACTCATTCTCTCTCGCTGAAAACAATTAAATGGTTTTCTAAGCGGTAATGTCTTTCCACTGTCTTTCTTGAAGACATCACTTGGAACACAATGCAACACTGTAGATAGACATATGCAAGGGGAATATTAAATTGTTATTAATGACGTATATTTTGAAACAAAAAGAAAACCGCTTGCGTCATTTAAAACATGGAGGGTACCGACAACGATATTGAATAGGAAGATACCAAAGAGAGACCCGTTAAAAATCCCAGACGTAACGGCGAAGCTGTTGAACTAACACACTGTTTAATGCAGACAGCTTGGCGCCGGTTATCAAGATAATCTATTGTCCACTGAATAAATCCCAAAGGAAGGCAAAGTTCCAACAACATATCGATTATGACTTTGTGACCTAGCTTTTGGAGAGTCGAGAATAGTGGTGATTCTATCGTGGATATGGCTATTATAGGGCGAGAGTTGTTGACGATTTTGGGCGGCCACCAAATTGCTCATTGCCGAAGCCGTTGATTAAACAGTTCTTTATGCCAGAATTATGAATAATTTGTTCGATGAGCTTATAGCAGCTGGGCCGTGAGAAGTGATATAGGGCGGAGTGCGTCTTTCTTTTTCTTTTGTAAAGATGTCTTGGGAACAGGTGTAGTATGTCTTAATTTCCCTGGGTCAGGGAATTTCCTTGCTCTAATAGACGTGTTGTAAATGTGACTTTAAATGTAAATGTCAGCGAGCGGACATGTAAGCAGGTGAACATATGATTGATTTTCTCTCCGAATTTTTTCTATTTTCGACCTTTTAATCTTAGAGCTGATTCCACGATTTGGTTATTGCAGATTTCGCCAATTAATGTTTGAGCTCCAGCTTTCGTGTTCTTTTTGTTGCATCCGTGACAATTTCCAGTTCCGGATAAATAAATACATATATTTATCTCTAACACTTATAATTTTAAAATTTTAGGTGGCCAGCTCATACATCATATAGATGATGTTAAAGAACAACAACAGCTTCATTTTGAAACGTGATTGCAAGTCCTATACCATTGAGTCTAATAACCTCAAGGTCGAGAACTGCTTCAACAAGTTCATGATAAGACCATCGAAATTGAGACAGATATAAGGCATGGCCGCAATTGGAGGTTTTATATTAATGCTTGAATTTTATTTATTACTTTTTTTTCAACTTTTTTAGGTAAAATCGTAAATTTGAGGGTGTAACCATTTTGAAACATTTCAGGTATACAAACATTTCCACATACTCGTTTACTTAGATATATATCAGTTATGTATTATTATTTAATATTTGTTATCATTATATGGTTGATATATATATTATCATGATAATATTGTAAAGATTAATTTTGATTATTTGTACCTTGTTTACAGGGCCGTACCTAGCGGGGGGCATGATCGAGAGGCACTTGCCCCACCCGCGTCCCCCGCTTAATTTTTGCTTTTTGGCGCCCCTTCTATTTATGGCGCACTTTAAATTCAGCATATACAAATTTACATGTAGTATAATTTTCGAAAATAAATATTAAACTTATTTTATTTTTTGGTATAATTCATAATCCGGGGGTTGTTCCACAGAGATTAGTTAACTTTTTAATTAATTTTTTAGTTAACTGAAAAGATTATTTTCCTTTAACTTTTTCAATAAATCCGTTTCACAAAATAATTTAATTTTGAAGTTAACTGGAATAGTTAATTCTTTTAATTAACTAAAATTACAAATGATTAGGTAATGTGTAGATTTTTTAATTATGGTAATGTGTATTATGGATTAGGTAATGTGTTGATTTTTTAATTATGTAACAAATGTGTTCACGATTTGGGTTTTTACATTTATGCCACTTT